>JANBPT010000368.1:0-40356 GCA_027575765.1 Tieghemiomyces parasiticus | reverse complement strand
CCCCTACGCAGAGGTGGTGCGCATCTTTGAGTGCGAGTTTGGCCGGCGGCCCGAGGATCTGTTTGCGGAGTTTGAAGTGGAACCCGTGGCCTCGGCCTCGATCGCACAGGTCCACCGGGCCAGATTACGTTCCGCTGACGGCTGCGGCGCTTGCGTAGCGGTGAAAGTTCAGAAGCCTGCGATTGCGACGCAGATGGACTGGGACTTGGCCACGATTCGATGGGTGGTAAAGGGACTAGAGTGGGCCTTTGATCTACCGCTAACCTGGTCCCTGAAGTACACCTGTGACCACATCCGACAGGAGATTGACTTTATCAACGAGGGCCGCAACGCGGAACGGGCCCGTTCGAACGTGAACCAAGACGCCAAGCTGGCCCGGCACCTGTACATCCCTCGGGTGTATTGGGAATATACCCGGCGTCGCATCATGACTGCCGAGTGGATCGAAGGCACGCGCCTCTCCCAACTAGAAGGCGGTCAGGCCGGTACAGACTTCTTCCGGCCGGCTGAAGTCATGAACACCTTAGTATCAGCGTTTGCCAGTCAGATCTTTATCCACGGTTTTGTCCACGGTAGGCTGTCGTTCTAAAGGCGTCGTCCATTCCACTAGGTGGGCGCACACATGCCCCCCCCCTCCACATTTACCAATAGTACCTGCCTAACCCCTTCACGGTGTCAACCTCTCCTTCCCCCTTCAGCCGACCCCCACCCGGGCAATATCATATTGCGCCGGCACCCATCGGATCCGCGCAGCTACCAAGCGGTACTGATTGACCACGGGCTCTACCTGCGCGAAGATGAGCGGTTTCGAAACGAGTACTGCCGCCTCTGGACATCGCTCTTTTTAATGGACATGCGTACCGTACGAGGGCTCTGCGCCCGATGGGGCGTGGGGGACCCGGATATGCTGGCGTCATTTACCCTGCTACGGCCGTTTCGAAGCCAGGGTAGCCCGGCCCATCTGCAGGCGGCTGTAAGCCGCGAAGAGCTGTACCAGATGCAGTTGAATATGAAACAAAACATCCACCATTTTCTCACCGACACCGAACGGTTCCCCAAAGACCTCATCTTCGTTGGACGCAACATGAACATGGTCCGAGGGCTCAACAAGATGCTGGGCAGTCCGGTGAACCGTATAGGTATTATGGCCGACTACGCAGCACGCGGACTGGGGGCACATTGGCAGGCGTGGACGGACAGCGAGCGGTCCCTAGGTGATGACCGTCGGGGGCTGCCCGCCGCCTGGGGGTCGGAAGGGCTGCTGCACGCCCCTGGCCGTTATTTGGGTGCACTGGGCCGTTACCTTGCCACCTACGTTATGGCGCGGCTGGGCTACTATACGTTTAGGTTCAACCTGGCCCTCGTGTCGCTGACGTTTAGCGCGTATGGTCTCTGGTCGGCCGCGATGGAACGGCTGACGGGCCGCGAGGCGCGTAACTTTGAGCAAGTGATGGATGACTCTATTATCAATGCAGTGGAGCAGCAGCTCGGCTACAAGATTGATACGTCCATCTTTGAAGCTTGAGGAGGCCCCGAGCCGCGGAAGCACTTAGTCGAAGGGGGGGATGTATAATGATAAAGAAGCGGCGTGATATGTCGGGTTATTTTTGAATCGCGAATTACGTGCCAAAGGCAAGAACAAATACGACCGTTACATAACCGGGGGAGGCGTAATAGACTGGTGAGCGGTAAGATACCCGGCCCGGTGACGTGCCTGATGCACCATGCCTTGACGTAAGAAATGGAATGATTTTCCACCGTGAACGGGTGTACTGAAGGGTGCTGCTCGGGGTGCGATCAACTGGATGACCTGGTAGGGCCATGGTGCAATCAATGGTTAACGCCCCAAGCGGGCGAACCTCCACATTAAGGGCCTAAACAAATGGACGTCATTTTTGCGGCCGAGTTGCAGCAGGTGCGGGGTGGTCTGAAACCGCCGATATTCGACGTCCAAGAAGGGCAAAGTGACAAGTATATAGAAATAATATATATCCGAGTTTGCGGGAGAGCTACGTAGTGGCGGTCGCTCGGTTCTATAGCCAATTAAATGTAGCCGCTTGATCCCAGTAGTAGAATGTGTGGGTCAGGTGTGGCAAGCCCAAAGAAGGCGAGCGACCCAAATGATACCAACTATCGTTCACCATAGTGACCAGTAGACTCCTCCTATTCATACAAGGTAACCACATGATTGCACGATACCCGACGTCACCTGTCAACGCTCCTTCAGCGCCACTTCTGTACTACTTCACCAGCCCCCACCCTCCGGACTAAGTCGTCGGTGCAACCCCGCAGACATGCCCTCTTCCATCGCCGCCTCTCAACCCGTACGGCCGCCCGCTGCGGAATTGACGCTGGCACCACGACTGGCCGTTGGAACCTGCAATTCCACCCGGAGCTCATTGCCGTGAATCGAGTTCAACGTAAAAGGCTAGTTGTCAACAGGCCAACGGCGACCATCCGAATCGACCTTCCAAGCCCCTTCTTTTGTGTGACCCGACGGCCTGGGCCCATGCCCACCCGACCTAACTAGCCCCTCCCACTCACACTGGCAGACATACTCGAAGCAATTGGCTGCCACCACTGCCATGCAGGAGACTACTGGAAAGGAAGATCAGGACAGTGGAGAACGCAGGCCGCCGCCATGGGACCATCTACAGGCTGGCGAACAACCCACCGAGGGCCGATCCGAGATACAGTGAACAATGGCCACTCTGCTCCCCTGCCCCAGCCATTGGGGCCGTTCGACACGTCTCCTCCCCGGCCACCTCGGAGTGGTGGGACCATCATCTGCGGGTACAGGCGGCGCCCATCAAATTCTCCAATGGTGAGATTAGGGAGGGGGAGTTTGACTGCAGGGGGGGGGGGGGGGCTCCCTCCCTTTGTCGACATAAGGAACGGTAATCTAGCTTGACGGTATTTATATCCCTCCGGGGAAGGTGGAACTGGCGTCGGGCCTTTAACCAACCCAGAGCCCATTGGCGCTGATTAAACAGCCACCACATGCACACCCATCGACCATGGGTGGTGGCCGGGGGAGAGCCCGCCCGAGGCGGCAGGTGATGGCCCAGGGGCAGCAGCACCTGGTAAATGTAGAGTGGATTGGGAAAGAGGAGGCCGCCCAATAAAAAAGAAAAAAAGGAACCAAGTGACCCTTCCCCCTCCCGAGCCAACGTTGCCGGCCTGGCCCCTCACTCACCCGCGATGACACTTGTTCCGTCACCTTGGCACAGGGCGGCTTTATAAGCAAGACTTGGCCGACCGCACAGTGTCCGCCCGCCCCCCCCCCTTTCGTTTCTTCCTACTCGCATTATCCTCCCCCACCACCTTCTAGTCAGTACCACCCCTGCCCTCCAGTCTTCAGGGCTTGCCCTCTGCTCATCCCTCCTTGATTAACTCATTAGCACGACAGTTCCCAAGGGACCTCTGCGCATTACCTGCTTTACAGCCGGCACGTTACTTCGCCGCCGTGTCCGATCTGCCCTCCCACGCCCCTTGCCGTCATACTTGTCCCCACCCCCACACGATTATCTTGTCGCCATTGCATTGTATAATAACCACGCTCAGCTGGTCCCCACTAGACATCCGGCAATTAATTTCTTGGGCCTGCGCTTGTTCCGAACCACCCTATTGCGCTATCGGCCTCCCTCCGCCAGTCCCTTGCAATACCGCCTGGGTGTTTCCCCCGTTTAATTCCAACTTGTTCCATGGCCGACCTAACGGCCCGCCTCGCTGCTCAGGAGGCTGAATTACGCCGCCTAGGCGCAGAGAATGAAACCCTCACCCGCCAGCTCGCCGAGGCGGTCGACGTCCGGGCCAGTGACGAAACGGAGGCCGCCACCACCCAAGTGGCTCTAGACCATGCCCGCGCCCAGGTGGCTGGGTTGCAGGCCACCGTTGACGCCCTGCAGCGGAAGCGGGCGGTGGACGCCAGCCAGTTGCAGTCCGACCTGAAGCGTCTCTCCGAGAAGCTGGTGGTGGAGACCGAGAAGCGCGGCGAGGTAGAGCACGCCAAGTTGCTCGTCGAGCACGAGTTGGAGGACCTCTCCCGGTGCCTGTTCGAAGAGGCCAACCGTATGGTCCACGACGAGCGGCGGCGTGCCGGTCAGGCCGAGCAGCGCTGCGCCGCGGCCCTGCGTCGGGTCTCCGAGTTGGAGCAGCTGCTGGACCTGGAGCGGGAGCAGTGCGCCGACCTGAAGGCTCGGTTGGAGGTGGCTGTGGACGGCCGGGAGAGCGAGTACCGCCGCCGCATCGCCCTGCAGAAGCAACTCGACTTTATCCACCGGTCAGCGTCCGCCAGCCCAACCGGCGAGGGCCCGGACGAGGCCGATGCTCCCGAGGACGAAGACGGGCACCCTGCGTCGCACCGCGCCGGCCTGCGGGAGTCTGTCATCTCGCGCGGGACCGCCGGCTCACGCGACTCCACCCTGTTTGACGCCCACCACGGATCCGACGGCGACCCATCCGCCTATCGGTTCCAACTGCCCACCCGCGTGGCCCCGGCCCATGCCCCACTGCACCTCTTTACCCACCTTTTCTTGTACGCCGACACCCTGGTCTTTAGCGAGTTTCGCGAGTTTATCGGCCTGCGGCAGGAGAAGGCTGCCCTGGCCTCGGCCTTCCTCAAGCGATGCCTGGTCGAAGACGTGGAGCCCTGTCTACGCTTCAGCTCGGCCCTAGTGTCCACCGCAGGCGGAAACATCATGGCCTGGCGATTCCACCGCCGCCTCCTGGCCGCCGTGCAAGACAATACCTTGATCATTGAGACGGTGCCCTACCTGGCCAGCGAACCTATCCGCCTCAGTATCTCGTCGCCACCGGACGCGTCGCCGGCGCCTCGGACCTGGGCCGCCTCAATGGGGTTCCTGGCGAGCCCCGTTTCCCCCGTCACACTCCCGCCCCCGGCCGCACGCCGCCCCCACCAGGCCGCCTCGGCCCCGCACCCCTTGGCTATTACCATGCGGGCATCGCGGTCCCAGTCCGATTCGCCCGGCGGTCCGCTCACGGTGCGGACCGGGGCCCCTACCCCCACCCCTTGCCAGCTCTGTGACCTACCCATCGAGGCCCGGTCGTTGGCTGTTGATGTCGCCGGTGGCGATGTGACGGCCGCCTCGGATTCCCTCGTGTTCTTTCGGTACCGACTCGACGACAACGACCCGGATCGGCGGGCCCTCTGTCACCGGTGCCGCCAGCGGCTCCGCGCGGCCTGCGACTTTTACTCTTATGCTCGTATGATCACACGCGGTCTGCTGGCCCAGGCCGACATCTGGCGGGTGTTTGCCCATGTGCAGCGGTTGCGGGTCAGTATGGCGGTTAGTCGCCTGGGCGCGACCACTCTGGAGGCAGCCTGTGGCACCGAGACCGGCACCATCGCCGCCGTGGCAGACTAGGGCATAATGTCGTGCTAACGGCCATTGGTGGTTGTCACGACTCAACCCTGGCACTTTACATATCTAATTTGCATTACTATTGCTATTTTATTTTCTCCCTCCGCGCCTAGACCGTACTGTAAATAATCTCTTTGCACTAATCCTTTTCCAACTAATCGTAGTCTACAGTGGCGCACAATACACCTGTATATCGCTTTGTACTTTGAATGCTGGCAGTGTGCCCTCCTTGGCTTGCGTATAGCAGTCCGTAGTTGTCCGACAAATGTGGGGATGGTGGTCCCCATTTGAGCAGTGCGGATAGGGGCGGAGCTGGGAATCCCCCCCCCGCCCGCCGCCATCGCTCCCTCGCTTTAGCCCCGGCTCAACGCTTTTTTTGGATCACCACCTGCCTCACGATGGGCCTCTACCAGGCCGTCACGGTGGCAAAGGCTAATAATAATTGAACACAGCCAAACCGACTGATCCGCCGCGAATTCAATTTAGCCGATAACCCAGGGGGACGGCTTGCCTGTGCCATAGTTATTGCTTGACGGGAAAGGGATCCCACTGCTTCCCTAATTCACATCGAGTATCAGCTTCGCCACGATCCAATTAATAGTATCTATTTTTTTAAGAGTTAGAATGAAGAGAACGTGTGGAATGACCGACGCCGAGGATTATTCAACTCCAGCCGTATAGATAAATGTATTAGACAGTAGGACTGGAAGTAGGAACAGATCAGGGAGGGTGACATGTGACGATCAGTGTGAAGGCCTCTGGGTGCGCTTCGCAGCGTCGGTGGTAATAATGGCAGAGGATATTCAAGGCTCAGCAGTCGTGGGTCTTGCGGTAGGCCGCAAGGTCGGCGATGGTGATAAGCTTGAGGTTGTGCTCGCGGGCGAACCGGTAGCAGTCGTCCCGGCGCTTCATAGTACCGTCGTCATTGACCAGTTCGCAGAGGACCCCAGCCAGGCTTCGTCCCGTGAGCCGGCAGAGATCTAGCGCAATGAAGTGATTAGTGAGGTTAGCGGGTACCGAGGGGAGAGAATGAATAGGCTAGCAGGTCGAAGGAGAGTGAGGGGGGGGTACAATCCGCTCCCCAACGGCAACCGGCGGAGAAGGGGTTCCCGCCGGTATAAGCAAGCTCGCCTGACCGCACGTCGGTACTTACCTAGAGCTGTCTCGGTATGACCAGGGCGCCGAAGAACCCCACCTTGGACTGCCCGCAGGGGGAGCATATGGCCTGGGCGGGCAAAGTCGGCGGGGTCGGTGACAGCAGGGTCCGCAAGGGCGCGGACGGTGGCGCAGCGGTCGTGGGCGGAGATGCCCGTAGTGGTGCCGTGCCGATAGTCCACGGTGACGCCGTAAGCCGTCCGCAGGTAGTCAGTGTTGTTCTGTACCATCATGGGGATATCTAGTTGACGCATCCGCTCCTCTGGTATGGAACAGCAGATATAGCCGCTGCGTTAGGTGGCGAGGGAGGGAGGGAGGGAAGGGGGTTGAGTAAACAGAAGACGGCTCCGCGCGATCCAAAAGGGTGACGGGACCCGGGGTCGCAGGTGAACACGTACCTCGAGTAGCGAATCGTAAAGGCCATTTTTTCGAGGGTGGCAGCGTCGGCAGCAAAAATAAGGTCGCCCTCGTTCTCGCGGTCCTCATTATCGACCACGATCACCATGTGGCCCGCGGCGAAGGCGTCCAGGGCGTCGGGAATCGAGTCGAACACAGGGCCCGGGCCAGCGTGGCCATTGGACACGGCACTCTTCGCCTCGGCCTTGACGGTGGTCGGGGCCGAGGGGACGGCGACGGTGGACGGGTGGGTCATGGTGCAGGTCGGCTGGAAATGGGACCAGGTCTTGTTGGGGCAGGTAGCGGGTAATGGTGAAGGGAGGGCGGTAGAAGTGGATCGAAAAGAGCAGACGGACCGACGGCTGGTGAGCGCCGAGGGAAGGTGGGGCCGTAGTAGTGGTGGTAGAGCGAGGGAAGCGTGGGAGGGAAGGGGAATCGGCGGCGGGCAAGGTTAAGCTGGTCGAGCCCGGGTGCGTACGGGCACACAAGGAATGGAGGGGCGGTTGGGTTGGGTGGAGGATGCCGGCGGCCGGCGAAACTCAGGCTTGGAAGACAGGGTAGTAGACGGCGGTCGAGCAAGGGTGGGAGGAAGAAGACTGTGAGTAGCGGACGTGGTGCGGGGCTGGGCTGCTCTAGGCGAGGTGGCCACGCGTCCTGCTTTATAAGGCAGGTGGCTGTTAGTCAGCACGCGAAGGGCGACAGATCACACGCCTATGCTCTATGCGTACGGCCCTAACCCCATAATACACACACAAATAGGCAAATCCACATACTAATTATTACCTGCATAGGGCAGGGCTGAGGGGTGGCTAATTGGCCGCCACTCCCATTTGTCAGGTGCCGCTGCGGCCTGCGCCACGACGCTAGCCGGTGGTCCTGAGGGGAGCGGGGGAGGGGGGCTGACTAACAGTGGATCTCGGTTGTGGGACCCAGAGTTATCGGGCGACGCCGAGAGTGGTCAAAACGAGTTGCGAGGGCAAATAAGACGGCAGAGGAAGGGCGACCTGCCAATGTCATTGAAGGCTGGCAGGGTGGAGGGGTGCCTATTTCGTAGAGGAGCCCCGTCGGCATTGGTCCGTCTGGTGAACTAGACTGTATTACACTCCACAGGCTGCCGAAGAGTTTTCGGGACCCCCACTCTGCGGAGAATAAATAGACACCGACGAGCGGTCTTGGGGGTGCCCCCCCCCCAGGCGATGCCATCTCGAGGTGCAGAGCCGGTGGATGCAGCCCAGGCCAGGGGGTGAGACACGCCGCTTGGATCATGCAAGGAGCAGGACGAGGTCTGCTCCGGCCCCTTCCTTGACGCCAGGGGCGAGAGGTACCAAAGCCTGATTGGCGGTCACGACGGTAGGGAATTGGACGGTGGACCGTGCCTACCGCCCACGGCCCCGGGGGACTCCGCCCACCCCGTTTGGCCAGGCTCATAACCTTGATCTTTCGCCCGGTTGCGATCTCGTCATCGGGGTCATCGTCCGCTCTCTCTCTCTCTCTCTATATATATATCTCTCCCTCTCTTTTTCTCTTCGGCATATATTCCAAATTCTACCACCTGGTGTATGCACTATTGCTTACCCGTTCTCGGTACGCCACTGCCTGTTGCAGCCCGCCACCCTTCCTCTTTCCCTCTCGCTCCGCCCGTCCTTCCGTGTGAGTACCTTACTGCCGCTCCTCCCCACACCACTCCCTCCCCGCACTGCCCGCCCCAGCTGCCATATAACCCCCCCAACCGCCGAGCCCCCCCCATCCCAACCGTCTCGACCATGCCTCTACTTCTACGTCCTCTAGGTCCTTCCGTGCTGCGCGCCTTTCCAACCGCCCGTCCGTCTCTCATTCGACCCCACCGCCTGCTCACCACCGTCCCAATGCGTCTTTTCATCGTACCCATCTTCCAGGACCACTGGGGTTACCACTGCCAGTCGTCCGTGCGTCCCGCTGGCCGCCTGGGCCGTCTGGTCGAGTACGCCTCGGCCAAGTGGGAGGGCCTAGCCGCCGCCCAGCACGACAGCTGGCGCCGCCGACTGTACGACGCCGGCACCCGCCTCATGGACAAGATCGACTACCACGAGTGGTTCCTGAAGGCCGTACCCGCCCAGAGCGACCTTGAAGACGCCAAGGGCCTCCCCCTGCACTTCCCGCGGGACCTGGACCCAGCCCGGGTGCGCACCCGACTCGCCACCTTGGCCAGCGAGCGTACGCCTTACCACAAGCGCTACCTGTGGCTCAGCTGCTTGTGGCTCCCACTAACCCTGGCCTTTGGCATCATCCCCTTCGTGCCCAACCTGCCGCTCTTTTACAACCTCTTCCGCATCTACAGCCACTACCGGGCCTACCAGGGCGCCAGCCACCTCGAGACCCTCATCGGACAGGACCGGCTGGCCTACGGCGCCCCGGAGCCTGTCTTGGAACGTTACGCCGCCAGCTTCGCCCTCACCGCCGACTCGCCCCTGTCAGAAACCACCATCCGAGGCCTGGCCCACGAGCTCGATCTGCCGACCCTGGAGCTCGCCCTGCTGCGAGCCCAACACCAGATTGTGCAGCGGGCCGTCGCGGCCGGCGAGTATACGCTGCCCGCTACCGAGGGGGCTGCCCATATCGATATGGAACTCCCCGTTGGCCAGACCCGACCTCCGCCGTACAGTGTAGAGCGCCCCGACACCATGGACAAGAAGGACGTTTGATCCCCGGCCCAGTTTATAATTGTTAACGAAACTCTGCGTTGAAGGCTCACCAATAAATATAACCCACGCCACGGCTCTCGCCCGAGCGAGAACCGCGACAGCTACCGGCCGAGCTCCTGCGGGAAATTGTCAAGAGCAACGGTATTAGGGCGCAGCCGACCAGCATATGCGGCTTGGAGATAGGCGTATCAACCCTGGCCCCGAAATAGCTCGACGAGCGCTGTACGAACTTACTACCCTGATCACAAAAACTCTCGTACGGGTCTACCACCATGATTTCGATCGACCCGGACCAAGTGGGGGCGGATGACTGCCCAGTCCATGACCACCGAGAGAGAGAGTGAGTGAGAGAGCTCCCCGTAGCACCCACTATGGCGCGGTAGACAGCACTCGCAATCTGAGCTCATGGCCTCGAGCATACCAAAGCCGCTTACCATTGCCTACCTGGATTCCAAGACGTTTGTGCGGTGCCGCAGCCATTGGCCAACGAGATCCCCTCCCTCCTCCCTCTCCTAATCACCATTCGGGCACATATTCCTGAGTCTCCCCTCCCCCGCCCTCTTCGGCGAGACGCCATTGCAACTTGACTATCTTTGTGCAGACATTCGCCACGTCCCGTCCCAGCCTCCCCACACCAGACCTCTCCACCGCCTCCGAGCCAAGCGTCTAGCCTTTTCTCCCGACCTGCCGATGGATTCGGGCAGTTCATCTGCTTCGGCCGGCGCTGTTGCCGCGTCCTTCGACTGGTTGGGCTTCCTTGGTAACCAGTACGCGGTTTTCCGCACCGACGCGCGCGCCTTTTACGATGCCGTACACTGGGACCAGCCCTGGCTTCAGGCTTTGCTGGCCCTCCACGTGCTGCTCTGGGTCCTCGCCCTCGGCCCTCTTAGGCGCAGCGAGACAGGGCTCTCTATCCTCTTTGCCGGGCTCTGTAAGTCAGCCTGAACGGTCGCCACCTCAGAAACTACGGCAGGGACCACCTGCCCGCTTACGCCGCCGCGTCTTTGTGACTAACTCAGCTTCCCTTGCACATACTGCGACCTTCTTGATCCACCAGGTCTTCTAATTCTAGCCGCACCGTGCCTTAACCTCCTCGGCGACCGGTACTGGCCGCACTTCTCTAGCACCAATTACTTCCAAACTAACGGTCACTTCATCACCCTCGTGTACTCCCTGCCCCTGATGATCTTACTCGTCGTTGTACTCATCCTCCTGGTGGCCCAGGTGGCCCAAATGCTGATCCGGGCCAAGCGACAGGAGCTACGGTGGCAGGCCAAGAAGCGGCGATGAGTTCACTCTGGCCTGGAGATAATAATCAGTGGTACTGTCTTCTCTCCACATTTGACTATATATTAAATATGGTCACGTTTATATATTCTAACGGCGTACGAGGTAGCGGCCGCCACCGCGAATTGAGCCCTGGAGATTTTTGTCTACCAGGCCTTGTCCAGTAGACTGCGAGAAACCTCTACCCCTAGGAAACAGGCCGCATTGGCCGGGAAGGCACGTACCATGGCGGGGCCAAGACCGCGGAAAAGGGCGGTGGGGCCCTCAGTTTTCATCAGGTGTACAAAGACATCTCTGATCCCGGAGTAGGTGCCCTCAGGGGCGGTCTGGAAACGGGACTTGAGCACGTCAGGTGGCTGGTAAAGTGGATTATGGGAAGTACCGTTAGTTCAGGGTAGAGCGATAGAGGGTAGGTGGGTGGGGGGGTCAGGTGGGGTGAGTCAAACAGTCCGGTTACAAGTCGAGGGGGCCTAAGGGAATAATGAGCTACCCCGCTCACCACGCCGTTGTTCCCCAGTAAGAACCTCGATCGGCCCAGCGGTGTCATCTACTTACGATGGCTACAATCCAGTTGGCAATACCAGCCAGGCCGCCGGCGGTCAGTACGGCGAGCGGGCTGAGTTGGTCGGACCGGGAGCCGGCAGGGGTGAGCAGGCCCTTAAACAGCTCGTAAGCACCAAAGTAGGCCACGGAACCAGGCACATCACGTAGAAGAGTGGCCGTTGTACCCTTGAACAGACCGCGGACTCCGGTCTCCTGCACGATGACCTTGGCGGCGTGGAGGGGGCCCTTGTACTTGTGCGGCCCGGGGGTTTCGCCCTGAATTTGTAGTAAACATTTGATGCGTTCGGTGGGCGTCATCAGAAAGGTGGCCGGGAGGGCGGAGAACCCGCCGGCAAAGAGACTCTGGCCCAGGGTCGGCGTGGCGGAGGGGTCCTGGTGAAGGTAAACCGGAGCGACAGGAGACGGCGGCTCGGGGATCGCCCAAGGGGATATAATGGTTAGGTTTCCGTGCAAGCAGTGTGAACCCAGGCGGTATGTGGGTGGAAGGCATCTGTACGTTGCAGAGGAGGAGAAAAAGGGCTATAGCTCCAACTTACCGTATCGGTGGCCCAGAAGGCCAGGCGCTTGCCGATATCGTAGCCCCAAAAGTAGGTAGCGTAGATAGGGGTGACACCGATAAGGGGCGTGGCCATGCCGCGGTAGAGGCCGCGCACCCCGTCCTTGGCGAGGGTCTGACGGAACACGTCGACCATACCCTTGCTCTGGGTGGAGGTCTGCATCCGCACTTTGATGAGGTCGAGCGGGTGGCCGGCCAAGACCAGGCACATGCCGCCGAAGCCACCCGAGAGGAAGGACTTGACGGCGGATACCTGAGGCTTGGCCTCGGCCGACGGGGCGGTCGCTGAGTCGCTCATTGCAGGCGGAAGGGTAGCAAGGTAGGGAGGTGGGGCTGGGAAGGTATGAGGAGTAATGGGATTAACCGATAGGCAATCAAGGTCGGAATGCGGTACGGGAGTTAAGTGTAGAGAGGGGGCTATGGAGGGTAGTAGAAGCAGCAGGGTAAGGGCGCCCCAAGGCCTTGATAACGGGGCCGCCAGGCCGCACTTGCCTGCTGTGACCAGATAACCTGGAACGTGCTCGCCCTGCCGACCCGGTTGGAAAAGGAGTGGGTGTGGGGGGGGTGAGAAAAGGACTGCCTCGTGAAAGGGCAATGAGGCTGGCGCGTGAGAACCCCGTTAGGTACAGTCATTCGTCGGAGATAAGTGTCCGCCAGCAGTGTGTATGTGTGTGGTAGGGTAGCGGGCATGTGATTCAACCGAGACAATAAACCCTGGGGAGGCTCGCATGCGTAGTAGGGGGGGGGTGTTGTCTGTCCGGGCAAGCAACGAGGGAGGGGATGGCGGCCAACCTGGCGGTGGGGCCAATTAGACAGGGCCCCCCTGAGCAGCGATGGCAGCTATAGAATACCCAAGTATATCCCCTGGTACGACGGGGCTCACCCCGGCACCGTTCCGGCCTGGGGCACAACGCTCTTGGGCATCGTACAACGTAGTCTATCCGACGGCGACGATGCCCGGCAGGTTGGAGGGAGAGCTGCCGTCAAAAGGCTGGACAATACCCTCTCTGGCCGTTACGGTGGCCGGCTGCGTGTTCCCCTTCACCACTTCCTTCTAATGGGAGAGACTTCTTTGGGCCGGATATGGGTCGCAATCCATACCCCACCCAACAGTCTCGTTGTTTCATTCAGACCTGGCAGAGTTCAGTACTATGGGCGTGATTTTCGTACGTGAGGCTTGTGCACCTCCTCAGTCCACGATCCTAGACGAACCAGTGTGGCCCCACAGACGCAGTCAAACATTTAAGCTGGCAAGTAAACCATGTCTAGCGGATCTCCTGGTTTCAGTTTCTAGCCTGTTGATAGGGCACCGGCAATATGTACACTGGCCAGGCCCCCCACAGCAGTCAGACAAGTGGGGGGGGCGCACGGGAGTTACCGCCGGCTAAAAGGTAGGGAGAGACCGGGGCGCCCTATGGGAATAACAGTTGGGCTTCGGAACGTAGTGCGAGGCCATGGCCGTGTTAGCTGTGGCGGGGAATTGCAATGGCTACATTCCACAATCTAAGAGGATAATGAGCACTGGTGCGGATTAGGGGCGCCTCCCTTCCGATGACGACGAGAGCTTGAAACCGACAACCCCCCCCACTGTTAAGTACATTCTAACAAGCGTAAAACCACAACTATATATATAAATATACAAGGACGGAGATATAAGGACGGGTAAGCGATCGGTGGCGGCTAAACCGGGGGAAAATGGTAAGTGTAGCTGACTATGATCGTCAAGGGTAGCTGAATTGGGTACTAAGCTAACCGAATATAGAAGATCTATGCCCATACCGGATAATGCAAAACGTGGCAGTGTCACCCTCCTCTTCTCTGCTATGGGTTAGGTGTACATAAATTAAGACATGGTCGACAGATGATACTGGGGCATTGCTGGAGGGTAGTGTGGGTGCCTCACGACCTCTGCAGGACAGGGGTAGTGGTGGCGGTTGGGCCGGCTTGTACCGGGGCTGTGAGATTGTTGGGTGGGGGTATGCCGTGCGGTTCAGCGGCAGCGGCCTGAACGGTGGTGGACTCGAGATTGTGCGAAGAAGATGGCACGTCATTTATGGCGACTGGAACGGTGACCTCCGACGCGGTGGGGAGTTGGGTGGTAGTGGGAAATGGCGATGGTGTGGCGGTCGACGGGGAGGCGGGAGCATCCTCCCCAGGCAGGCCGGGACACGCCTTCTCCGCGAGCAGGGCGAGGGAGTTTCCTGTGGTCGATCCGTCTCCGCCGGCGAGGGTGGTCCGCACCAGGGTGTGCATGCGTGTCCAAAATGTCGGAGAACCGGCGGCAGTATCGACCTGGGCAGCCTGGCGCTGTAGTGTCGTCAGTAGGCAGGTGGATCGGCGTAACTGTTTTTCCATTCGTTGCTCAAGGCCGGCCAGGCGCTCCATTCGGTACCGTACGGCCTCTAGCGTTTCCGCCAGAGCATGTTCGGCCGAGGGTCGGGAAGGAGGCATGCCTAGTTCGAAGGTACCGGCGCCGCTTACTGCAGTGTCTGAGTTAAGACGGGACCGGGGTAGGGGTGCTGTCGGCGGGGTGGTCCGAAGAGGGGATGAGGCTGGACCGCGCTGGACCAGATGCGGAGGGACCGGACCCCCGGGGCGCGGCGTTGGCAGGGTGAAGCCGGCGTGTGCGGAGGATGGCGGTGGGTAGGAGCTAGGGCCACTCTGCGCCAGGGGCCGCGGAGTCGGTTGTAGCTTCACGTTGGGCACCTCGGCGGGCCTCGCGACCAGGGCGGGCTGGGCGTCGTAGTTGGGGGTACACACCGTCAAATTAAGAGAGTTGCGGCGTTTCGTGTCACGCGGGTGAGTGGACAGCGAAGCGGGCGAGACCAATGGTGGGATAGAAGGGTCCATCGGAGAGGGCAGTGATGCGTAGCCGGCTTCGGCCTGGGGGATTGAGCGCTGGCGTTTGGACGGGGGCCCAGCGTCATGGAGCGCACGGGGGTCGTACCCGCGGGCCACAGTATTGGCCCGCGGAGTACCGGCAGGGTATGCGGCAGAGTAGGCCGGCTGGGGGGCAGCGGCCTCGCGAGGGTGGTTCGCCTCGTGACTGTGGTCGTTACGGCGTGGGCTACGGTTGATAGGGGGGGCAGCCGGTCCGTGGCTCATGTGAATGGCGTTCGAAGGAGGTGAACCCCGCGGGTAGGCGGAGGGCGAGTTGCTCAAAGGTGGGCGGTTAGGCTGCTGGTCGGCCATGGCGACGGGCAGGTCCTCCTCGGTGCAGGTCACCGGGCGGGCGATGCGTGTGAACCCCAGGCTGAGCAGAAGGTTACTGGCCTGGCCGTGGTGGAACTCCTCCAAGTGAAAGTTGCAGAACGTACTGAGATGGGGCTGGTCAGGGAATTTGTAGGCGATGCTCCGGAGCGCCGACACAATGATGAAGAGGTCGCCGTTCCCACACTGCACGATGTAAAATGGGTCGAACCCCTGCAGGACCGGGATACAGTGGGCTATGTACTCAGGGTATTTGGTAAGGAAGACGGCCACGATATCCTTCACGCGGTAGTAGAGTGGCGGCTGCGACGGTGTGCCAGGGTGAGCCGAACGCTTGTCGCTGGTATGATAGTTGGGCAGACCCGGGAAGGTGTAGACGTAGAAGGGCACGGCGCGGTTCCCGGCCTTGAATTCCCCCAAGTTGAACTTGACCGCCCGCATGACGACGGGGCAATGGGGGAGCTGGTGGATGGGGCCGGGGTGGCAATGGCTGGGGAGGGTCGTAATCGTCAACGAGCAGCTAGGCGTGGCGCCGAACCAGCAGGTGGAAGAATATAGGTGGGGTAGTAGCTAGTAGGAGCCGCGATGGCCATAGGATATTGCCAGAGATAAATTGGGATTAAAAGGTAAACGTAGGGCTGCAGGCGGACACCTGGGAACGATGGTAGGGAAAGAAAGACCTTTTAATGCGGCCTCCGACTTGGACAGCATGGGGTGGCTGTACAACAACCGAGGAGGACGGGACCTACGGCTAGAAGCAAGACAGCACGAAAGGAGCGTCGACGAGCTGGTTAGTGGAGTTCGTGACACCAGGCCGTGATCGGCCTGGGAGAGGAGAGGGGGCAGTACAAGGACGGACGGTACGGTAACAAAGACGACGGCTCACAGCCATCTACCACCCTAATCAAAGGCCGGCTAGTTAGCGGCTGGGGGATCCCGTACGGGTCAGTGGCACATACCTAACTAGATAGTGGGAATACGTGGACGTTCGCAGCCTAAACGCGGTCGGTTGAGAACGCCTGTCGCTCCTGGAACATCTCACAGGATCGGCCGGCTATGGGGGGGGTACGAAGGGGTGAAAGTATCGCCCCTTTGGTCCGAGTAGATGGTCGGTGTGGTATCCTCCATCGCCTGTGGCCCCCGTTCGACCTTGTAAGCGTACAACTCGCTACCGTCCGTCTCCCGGCTGTCGTCGCCCGTGTGCCGCGTAGCGCTAGGATCGCACCCAGACGGGCCACTGTCCTCCCCAAGCACGCAGCGGGCGTGCCAGGGGCCACGCAGTCAGCGGCCTGAAGCGGCTTCCCAAACCCCCTCCCCCTGGGTTTGGAATTAACCCCAGATGCCCCTTTGGAAACGATACTCGCATCGAACCAACGTCCTGGCTCGGACCTGACGCTGAGGGGCACATGCCCACGCTTTCCCTTCGTCCACTCCTTGCCACTTTCTCCCTTTCCTGCACTACTCTCACCGTCCCTCATTTTCCCGATGCATGCCCTGATGTCCCCAACCCGGCCTGCGACCGCGGGCCGCGGGTGTTGCCTGGTCCTTCTCTTCCTGGCCGTCGCCTTGTTTCGAACCCAGTTTTGCCACGCAGACGCTGCGAGGCCGCCGTCGGCCGGGGTACGGCTGATTACGCTGGTTGAGACGCGGACGTTCACCCACGCCGCGCTGGTCACCCGGACCGTCACCGAGCCTAGCGCGGCCACCTCCGACCCGCTGACCCCCACCGTGGCACAACATCCTGGGTCTCCTCCACCGGCGGTATCCGACTGGAGAGGCCCCGTAGGGTGGGCCGTTGGTGCGTTCCGGTGGCTATGGGCGGCCGGGCAATGGTCCCTCTCTCTCCTCCTGGCCGTCATTTTGGCCGCCGGCCACGTCGTCTGGTCCCCCGTCGCTTGGACCGCCACTCGACTGCTGGGATTGGCCCCCTTACTCGCCTTTTTCGTCGTCTCGACCTTCGCCGGGGTGGTACTGGGCGGCCTGGTGGCCTGGGCATGCAACTTGATCCACCCGGCCGCGCAGTCACCCCCAGCCCACACTGGGGCTTTGCCGCGTTACGAGCCGGAGGCTCCGCAATCCCCAGCACCACTGGTCACCAGTCTTTCTACCTCGTTCGAATCGTCGCACCCGCCCCACAGGGCCCCGTCGATGCCCGTACCCCTTGGCACGCAACCTAAGGCCCACCAGTCCACTCTACGACAGCGAATAGTGGCACCCCACCCCCGGGCTATTTACCTGAGTGACTCCGACCCTTCCCCTCCTTAAAATGGCCCGACGGCAAATCATCCCCGTGGGGGAGATACGAAGGCTGTAAGGTCTGTTCACAGTGGTGCGATACGTCCTGATGGTATCGCCCCGTCTACATTTTGAAATAGGCGACTCGATCGTATTGCGTCGCACAGCCGTCAAGGTATACTATTTGCTACCATTTGCAACCCTTCACAGCTCGTCACCCCGCTTGTTAAATATATCCGCCAATTATTGGCTATCCCAAGCGACCATCATTAGCTGCTCGCTTTACTTTTGTATGAATAAAACCTAAAAGTGCAAGGCCGGGAGGAGACCCCGGGCAGATCAAGTCCGGCGGGACATCTCCCACCGGCTGTCGACGTCCTCTGCTGATTTGGCCTCGGCGTCTAGTTTGGCCCCGGCCCGCGCCCGCTTGCGCTGTTTGATGGCCTTGAATTGGTCGGCGTACCAGGCCTCACTGCCCTCACGGCTGTCAGTGCGAATCTTCTCAGCACGGCGTTTAAGGTGGGCCCGGGTCTGCTCATCATTAAGCAGCTGGTCGGCTAAGCGGCCTCGCCGCTCCTTACGCGTGAGACGGCCCGAGTAGTACTCGTGTGGGGCCTCCACCACCGTACCCATGTGAAAGAATTCGGGGACAGGGTTGCGCTGCTTGTCCTTCTTGTAGAACCGCGTCGGGTCCAGTGCCGCTCGGTACTCAATGACCTGCAGGTCACGCTTAATTTCTTCGGTAACCTCGGGCCGCTTCATATCGAACCAGCCCGCACCATTCTGGTGGAATTAATAGGGGTGGGGACGATAAAGTATGGAAGGGCGGCGGAATGCAGTGTCGGGTTTGGCGATTAGGGGCCGCGTAACGAAAGTTCGAATAACGCGTCCGGGTTTCGAATCGGCCAGCAACGAGTGCAAAAGCGGTCGGGGTGACTTACCGTGGTAGCCTTAGCCTTGCGCTGAGACCGCGTCTTACGCGGCTCCACTCGGGCCGTTTCCAGACGCACCACCTGGAGTGGTTTTCCCACCGGGGCAGCAGGGGCTGCACCCGGTCGCTTGTCCTGGATATGAATACCGCCCTGTTTCAACGTTGGAACGCCATCCTGGTACACGTCGAGGGGTAGACTGTCCCGCAACGACTCAAGGCCTTTCAATTTGCATAGCCTGGTACGGTTAACATGAATAGAAGACGTGTAATGGAGGGGCGGGGTAGTGCAGTAGAAAAAAAAGGGGAGCGGGTGGGTTAGTTGTGGCCTGTAAAATGCCGTCGCAGCCAGGCGCAGGAGCCAGCTCTCCATCCGATGGGCCTACTACTTACAAAAGCGGATTCCGACTATCGTCGGCCTCGACGTTTGAGTGACCTCTGTCCGTGGTTGTTAAAGGACATGCAGGAAGTAAATGGTTATTAGTGGTCAAACAATGGAGTTTGGCGGGCCGGTCCCTGGTTTTTTTTTTACTTGGTACGGTCGGGTTGGTGGGCAGTTGAGCCATGGAGCAACGGGCAAGGGGGGGGTGCTCAAATGGGACCCACTTACCCGTTCTGTTCTTGGAAAAACGTCTTGGCCCGTTCCAGGAGGGACGACAGACCCGGCAGACTGGTAATTCCGGCCTTGGTGGTGGCGGTCATGGTAAAGGATGCCGCAAAGTATAAGTAGATGGGGGCGATCTGGGCAATACCAAACGTATGGAATGGACTTTGTAAAACCGAATAATAGTTGTATGCGTGTACCAGAGACGAGGGCTGGAGGGTGTAGTTTGCAATGCTCATCTTAACCTGGGAGCCATGGCCTGCAGAGCCTATGGAGGGGATATATTGTCCGTTAGCATTACAATCTAGCCCTAGCCGGGGCACTGGAGATAGCAAATTTTCGTTTTTTTTTGAATTATCAGTCTTCTTCCCTTACCTTTTGGCCCCGTGCTGAAGCACGTCAACCATTAAGGCGGGCACTTTTAAATCACGTGTTATTTTGTAGCACTAGGTCCCTCGTCATGGTCATATCACCGGCGGCAGCTCGTAGGGCCTCGCGTTGCGTTGGCGAACGGATGCTTCCTTCGGATGGCACGGAGGGTAGTCGCTGGGAGAAGGGCACGGCAGGACCCGCACCACAATTCCGGACCACGCCGACGTTACACTGGAGATCCGGCTAGGATGGGATGCAAATGATGCGCTGAGTACACTTCAGGGTCCAGTGGACCAAGGCAAAGCAACCTAGAGAACTAAGCGCGGCCCAGGGGCGCTACCGAGGGGCTCCAGGGGCGAGGTCATCGCGCCAGTGGTCAGGGTGAGTAAAGGACCGATCGGCGCTTTATCTACTGACTGTAGCCCGCGCCCTTAGGGCTAAATGAGCCGGCCACCCGATTGCCGTGCCGACGTCCTAGCGGACCCTGGCTCTACCATGCCTCCATTACGAGGGGCTCACCGTTCGGCCCATTGAATGGATCATAAAGGGGGAGAGTTGATGAACGGCTCGTAACGGTCCAGCATTCGAGCCCTACCCTACCGAACTAATGGCCGTGGCCATGATATAAGCCTTTAAAGGTCCGCGCCACCACTGCGTACCGTGTTCCTCTCGTCTCTGCTACAGCCCCCCGGTCCTGTCTAGCCATCCGCCACGTCCACCGCCGTTGATGCGTTTACCAGGCTGCGTCTTGTCCGGTTGGCTAATGCTGTGAAGCGTTCACTTCGCCTCCCATCGGCGTCTAGTGGATCCCTATTTTACGTGCAGGGTTTTACACCCCTAGTTTTAGAGGATTCGTTCGCTGTCTCTGTTCCTGGCTCCCGCGCTATCCGTCGGCTATTTTTGGAGAGCTTAAATCGGACACACTGGTATAATTTGTTACCTTCCCCCTACATCTGCACCCCATTACCTAATTATAGCCACCTCTACATCACGCCGCTTTTCTTCTTTAGCCACTCCGCCGTGCCTAACGTTGCCTTTGAGACCCCCCTCCCCACGACATTACCCTAGTGAATTAAATTCGCGGGACGGTCATTAGACGCTATCGACGTGGTATATAGTGGTCCCACCGCGACCGCAAAAGCCCGTGCTCACCCATTAATGGTAACCAGCTCCTTCCGTTGTATTCAACACCACTCACGTCAACGTCAAACGGGATATCGTACCAAACTGCTGGATACCTACCCTCTTCATTCTGTCCTGTTGCATCCCCGGCTCCACGTCCGCCATGCAGCATTCACCGAGCACAGGTTCCGCCTCGAACCGCATGTCCGTGGCGGATATTCACCGCCTAGGGACTCCCTCAGGCCACCCACGCGATCTGATGACCTACTCTAGCGATTATGAGTTCTGTGAAGATTACACCGTCGTGCCCATCAGTAGCTCGTTGGCCCCTCAGCGTCCCCGTCACCACCCCCTGCCGACCCTGGCCAAGCTTTCCCCTCGTGATGAAGCCGTATCACTCGGATCTTTCGCGACGGAGAGCATCGAGCCCGCGGCCCCCACCTCTCCAGCGCGGCCCATCCGGGAGAAGCCCCTTCCCCAGCCGCCCAGCCCCGGGGCCCCAGTACCGGCCACTCGGTCAGCCGTCTCATCGCCGGTCATGTACCGTTCCAGTGCCTACTCTGGCTTCCGCCCGCCGACGCAGTCTCTACCGTCCGTGTCGCCCGTGTCGCCGCAGCGGACCCTACCCACCCCGATTGGGTTGGACCGTTCGGCCCTGGCCACCTCGGTCGATCTCTCACTACCGCCACCTTCGCCTCCGATGCAGGCTGCCGCCGTCGACACACCATATGACCTGCTACCCCCACCACCTTTCACCGACTGCAGCAGTGACGGTGGCCATGACGGCCCGACCGGTCCCCGGCGCCCCCGTAAATATTCCGAGGGTAACATTCGGGATATCCCCAAGCTGCGCAATAGTTACCGCGGGGTCAGCGGGTCCGTGCCAGTTCTGGCCGCCGACTACCTAGACGTGTGCGAACCCTTACCGGCTGCGCGGTCTAGCTCACCGTCTCCCGTCGATACCATCTCGGCGTCGGTACCGGTTCTACCCCTAGTGGGTGACTCCCGGCCCGCCCTGACTACCCGCCATAGCCACCCCGCTGCCTTCTCTCGGCCGGCCCTCCCGCCCTCCCGCCGGAGCTTTCTCCTGAGCGATGAAAAGTATCCCGCTTCACTAAGTTCCCCGGGCCACCTCCGTGATGAGGCCTGGCTTGAAGCCGCCCTCGGGGTATTCGATGTGCCCCCACCACCCTCGCGTCGGTCGGTCAGCGCCGTGTCCGGGTACGTGCTGGCGCAGCCGCCCAAGCGGCAGTCCAGCACGTCGTTTGCTGGTCCAACCGTCTCCACCGCCTCCTTTGCCCGCTCTATTCTACCCTCCGTTTCCGAAGACACCGTGGCGGCACCCCACTCCGGATCCAGCGCAGCCCCGTGCGCCGCACCTTATTTCAGTATGGGGCTGACCAGTTTTGTCAGCGGCCGACCCCTCGCCCGTCCCTACCACTGGCTGTTCGACCCAAAGTTAACCAGATACATCACCGCCGCCATCGTGTTCCTCGCTGTGGCGTTCGTCGTGGGTACCGTCTACGGCGGGGCCTGCTTCAGCTACGCCTGTCACCAGCACGGGCTCTGTAGTCGGGGCTTCGACGCCGGCCGGCCGTTCTGCAAACCCCTGGGCATCGAAGGTAGTACTGCCCTACTAGCCGTCGGGGTGGTAAGCGGTATCGTCCTGGCTGTTGGCCTGTACCGACGACGAGTGGTCGGTCGCAAACTAGCGGCCAAACTGCAACGGTACTCGCACTGCCGGTGCAAAGGTGTGGTATGAGCCATGTGGGCATCTATATATTATTCGCGACAACCCTCTTTGTAATCCTTTGTACTCGTTATGGTGAAGAATAAACGGTACACTCTCCCAATAGCGACGGAGGTAGTTGTCGACGCGGCATGGTTTCCGTTGACCAGGACCACCAGACTTCACTGGGCCGGCCGACCAACCTTGCCGGTCTCCACTATCAATCGGGCAATCCCCCCACCCCCGTAGTGGAACTTGGTATGCCTCCGCGTTTATCGATAAAGGTGTACCAAAAATATGTATATATAAAATGTGAGCCGACGATTAAAAGTTGACACTCCCCCCTCGGTTATGGGGTCAGACTAAAGGATACAAATGGCGGAGGCCGAGAAAACCTCGAGAGAGAGAGGGGGATTTCTGGCGTGTTGGCTCCTATTCGTTCTTGCTGGGGACGGCGGGGATAGGCGGCAGCTTGGTGGCCTTGCCCGAATGCGAATGGTAGCCCTTCATTTGGTAAAGCTTGGCCATGTCAAGGTACCGCTCTCCGAGCGCGCGGCAGTTCTGGATGTAGTTGACGCCTTCGGTGCGGTAGCACTGCTGGAGGCGCTTCTGCATGATGCGCAATTCCATCACCCGGATCCAGGTCTCGCGGAGGTACTGGTCGCGGGCCCGGCGGAACCCTGGGTGAATCGGGTACGAAGGAGGCAGGAGAGTCAAGCACGTAGGTTAGTGGGCCGGTAAGCTGTATAATCTCAAGGGTAAGGCGGGGCGCGGTCTCGTTGTGGACCTTTCTGGTTGCATCGCGCCCGAGGGTGACGTCTGCCGGCTGTGATGCAAGCGGGCAGGCCAGTCTGGAGGAAGGTGCATGAACTCACCGATCAGGTCGTCCTTCTCCAGCTCGTCAAAGTCGGGGACCTTGGGGCACTCTTTGTGGTAACGATGGCCGTCCCGCATGATTCAAGGGTAGAAGTGAAGAGGAAATGGGGGATGGGGGAGAGAAGTGAGAAACTAGAGAGTCAGAAATGATGTA
The DNA here is from genome assembly GCA_027575765.1 of Tieghemiomyces parasiticus. Taxonomy (NCBI): domain Eukaryota; kingdom Fungi; phylum Kickxellomycota; class Dimargaritomycetes; order Dimargaritales; family Dimargaritaceae; genus Tieghemiomyces; species Tieghemiomyces parasiticus. The sequence goes on along the minus strand of JANBPT010000368.1, from coordinate 17,103 downwards.
CGGGTGAGACGGGGTTAGGTCAGGAGGCGAGGGTGTCAGGCTAAGGAATGGCCAAGCTGGGTTGGAAGAGGGATTGGGACCGAAATATAGTGCGGCGAGGGTGAATTCAGAGCCAGTTCCGCCTCCCCAACACCTCCCCCCCTCCTCAAGCCCATCCCTCCCCCTGGCCCAGCCTTTGCTTTGGCGGGGAGGCTCCCAGCCCACAGACGGAGACTGGGTACGGCACCAACCAGTGGACGAGAGGGGGGAGGGGCCAGCTCTAGCCGTGACGCGCGAGTTCATTTCTTGGTCCAATCCCTTTGCCTTCAGCCCAGCCGACGCTTCACATTTGCCCAGCCCTCGATTCCTTACCACTTTTTATTTATATATATATATATTTCTAATCCGACACTTCACAATGGACGACGACTCCAAGTCCCTCGATAGTGCCGTCACCGATACAGTTCACTGGACGCCGCAGATGGAGATCGCCCTGTTTCAGGCCATGGTGGGCCGCCGGCCGGTGGGCATCCACAAGCACTTTCGCATGATTGCCATCTACGACCAATTCTTGCACAGCGGCCTCCAGCCCTGTACCACCCAGGACATTTGGGAGAAGCTGGACGAGCTGTTTAACCTGCCCGAACTCGATGCCGGAGAGCTGGCCAGCGACGACGACGACAACAGCGAGGCCAGCACCGCCCGGGATCCCGAAGTTATCCGAGACGACGGGGGCTCTGACCCGGTATCCGGGTCCCGGCGGCGGCCTCCTGGCCCCCACCACCCGTCCTTCTGGAAATACACGTCCGACTTTGAATTGCCCTGGGACGAGTACGAACCACTCATCGTCGAACACGGGCGCAGCCACGAGGAGACCTCGACCGAGGCCACGCCGGCCTCCACACCCATGATCTATACTCCGACATCGCGGTCGCTGCGTACCCGCCGTAGTTCACCAGCTCTGTCCGCCGGGAGCTCTCGCGCCGTGTCTCCAGAGGGGGATCGTGAAGGTAAGTACGCGCCGAATAGGGTGCTTTATTCGGAGGCTGCCGTTGGCGGGCTACCATGGAAATCAATTCTTGCTCACCACTACCGTCGCTTGTCCTGCGCCTCAACCACCATCCCGCTTCATCCACTAGTGCACGTGGCTAAGAAAACGCGGCGTGCCACTTCCGGTACGCGCAAGGACGTCCCAGCCCTGGCCGACGTCAAACCATCGACCCCTCTCACGCGGCGAAAGACCGGTCGCAATACTCTTCCGTCACCCACTGCCAAATCGTCACCGGCCGTTGGCACCCGACGCACTGCGCGCAAAAACTGACCAGAGGGAGGGCGCGGGCGTCTATCTCCCGCACCCTGCCCATACTCACCAGGGTCCTGCAAGTCCCATGCCATCCTTTCGTCGGCCTCGTTTCCGTAACCAGTGGACATGTCCCCGTGGTCGGACGCAATCGTTACCTCCTTTGTGTATAATTCTCATTTAATTATAATAATTCTCGCCACAATCACAGTCGCGTTCCCCGAGCCGCCCCCCGGCCAATTCAATGAAGAGAGGACGACAGCCCTCACGACCTAAATGGGAAGGGCGATCAAGCTGTGGCGTCCGCTTGGCTCTCGGGTCCCTCAGTAAGACGTTCCATGGCTTTTAGGTTTTCGTCCATCTGGTCGAGCCGCCGCTCGATGGTGTCAAATTTGGCGTTGGAATTCTGGCTGAACTCACCCAGTTTGGTTTCCTAGGACCTCGGTTTGCACGGAAGAGGGTAGAGGAGAGGGGGGGGCAGATCACGGGTATAGCGTTAGATACTGGGCCGCGTGGTGTCGGGACAGGCCCCAGCGGCTGGGTGAAGAGGGGCTGGAACGGTAGAATCAAGTACGGCCGACCAAACTCACCATTTGGGTCAACAACGATTCCAACTGTATTTGGTGGGGCGAGAAGAGAGGGGAAAGGGAGCAAATGGGTTAGCAGGGAGTGCGCGCCGCTTTTCGGTCGGCTTGGGCATGAACTCGAGCGAGGAAGGTGCGCGGGGTTCCCGATTGGCGATGCTCTTGGCTGTAGTCTCACTCACCTTGGCAACCACTTCCAGCGGGGCCTGCGCACCGGGCGGGGCCTCGGTCGGCTCGGACGTGGCAGATTGTGACATTGTTTAACGATGGGGATGGGAAAGCGAGGGTAATGGTCAAAGTTGGGAATGTCGAGCTCAGGTCACAACTAGGTCAAGAAGGGTCTAGACGGGAAATCGTGGGCACCAGATAGTGTTGCATAAACAGGGAGAGGTGGCTGTGATGGAGGTGGCCTCGTGCAGCATAAACACGGAACTCGACTGGCTCCATGCGCCCCATACGGCTGGCACTGCCATGCAGGCGGCACGGGTCGGCGGTGGTTCTGCCCCGCTGACCCTTCCTCGCCTTTCCTTCTCCTTGACCAGATTGGCGGCGGGTGGAGAAGAAGACTTAGGGGGGGACGATGCTGTCCAGTCTACTGTCAGATTGGGCCCTACCCTCTTCCCAAGGCAGCATTTATGTGCGTTGAGAGGGGATAGGGGTGACCACGCCACGGTCGGGGATAAATACCGTCGACCGGCCTGAGCCGGGGAATGGCGACGAGACCCACTCCCGCAACCCACGCATCGCTGAGACAGCTAACCCCACCCTACCCCAACCGCCCTCATCGTGTTCAAACTCAGGCATCGGCCCATTGGTGGGTCGACTTCCCTTGGCCGTCGAGCCTAGCTGCAACGTTAACTCTCCTCCGTCCCGCTATCGGGTCCGCCGGCTGGACCATCCCCCTCCCCAGTCGCTCCCGTAGCCATCACCTTTCCTCGCTCATCCTGAACATTTACACTTTGCCATGCAGTCGAATACAGCGGACATGCTTAGTAGCCCTGACGACAGCTCGCCGGGTGAAGAGGAATGGCTCTATTCACCCCGCCTGCGTAGCCACGGCCCGGGGGACCTCGGCGTGGTCGAGCCACTATGTCTTTCCAATGACAATGACAACGACGAAGACGACCCCGATAGTAGTCAGTTAGCTTCCCCACGTGGGCCAACCATGATTCAGCGCTTTCTCGAGGCCCGGCGGCGCTACTCGCAAGGAGCAGAGCTGCCCCCCGACGAGACCGAGGCCCTGGCCACGTCGCCCGTCACGACCCGTTTGCAGGTAAATTGCTCGAGCCAGGGACTAGCGTCTAGAGGATGCTCCCCCGTCTGTACTTGACAGGCCGAAGACCCGCATTGCCACTCTTTCATTGGTGTGATAAACACCATCTCGGCGCGGCCACCTGGTATGCCAGCGGGTGGCCAAGGGCCTCGATGATTTAAGCCTGGTATTGTCCGTACCGCTCCTTTTCCTTCACCTCACCCGTCTAGGGCATTTAACAAACCGACTTGTCCATCCTTTCATTCTCCCCACCCCCATTACTACACCCTGCCCCTGGGTTGTAGCGTTTGGCCGCTAGTGATCAGGACTACCAGCTGCCCACCTGGAATTCAACTGCGCCCACCCTTTCGGTTGACGAGGTCATCCAGCAGAGCCGCCACATCTATGCCGATTACCTTGACAGCTGGCGACACCACGCAGCGGCTACCGCCCCGGTCGCTGACTCGGTCCCGTTACGAGACCGACTCCGGTTTAAACCCTCCGATGTAGCACGGTGGTCGTCCGGCACTGTACCCGTTGCCACCAACCCCTGCACCCTTTCGCGTACGCCTATCGTCGCCCCCACGGCGGTCCGGCCACCACTACCACCACCCATGACACGGATCTACAAATCCACCCCCGCCCAGCCCACGGTCAGCCGGTCAACCGCAGGGCCCTCCCCCCGGCGTACTTTAACCAGAACGGTTCCGCTGCCGGCTCGCCCACGCCAGCAGCCCTCGAACGTCACCGTGGCGCAATCAATGCCCACCTCGTCCCAGCTTCCCACGCGTCGTCCCCCGGCCAGGGGCGCCACACCTCCACCAGCACGGACCCGCCCACCCTCAAGTCTCTCATGCCGGAGTCCGCTGCGACTTCAGCCCTCTTCAGACAGCCTGGCATCATGCGCCAGTACCCTCACCCTCACCTCACATCGGCAGGGCCGCCGGGTTACCAGTGCGCTGCCCTCTTCCAAACCGCTTGTATTGCCACCCATCAACCCTGCCGGTACCCGTCGGGCCCCCGCGGACCTATCAGCACCCCGTCGCGCCACCACTGGATCGCGTCGACCGTGACCCGCTCCATGTTCGACCGTACGCCATCCTTCGTCCGTCAATATGCTTCACAGTGCCATCCCTACCTTATCTTGTTACTCATAATCTAAAATCTATTGCCACATTACTGAGAACGTTGGCATAGGAGTGGGACCCTTGGGGTGAACCCAATTCCACGCCCTATTAGCTTCCCAATGGCCCAAAATCGAATCCCGCACGCTAGCCAGATGAGCCGCCTTAGTCTAGTCGTAACCTGCTTACGCTATTCCAGTGCTGAACCGGGCTATAGACCATCCCAAAGATAGGATTAGGCACGCAGCGCAACCAACGCGAAATCTAGGGAGAGGGTTGGTTTTATTTAGTGAGTGACTCGATCGATAGCGAGGACGGGGGGTATTAACGGAGAGGGGAATGGGAGAGGCGAAGTGATGTAAAGAGGGAGCTTCACTTGCAATAGATGAGAGAGGAGGGATCTGGTGCGCCAGATTAGATTACATGGTGAACGACGGTGACTCTATTTTGGTTGCGGCCGATCGCGGCGGTGCTGTGTGTGCGTGTGTGTACAGATGGCACACTATGGGCCAGCGTGGCAATATTACGGGTCCACTCGCAGCTGGAGCAGTTTCTCACTGGTCGTGATGTACCGCTGCAGGTCCCGGCTGGAGAGGTAAATGACAAGACTTGAGAACATGGCTACGAAGGCCACGGCGATGAAGCCAAAGACGGCGCTGTAACACCTCTCCAAGTAGGCACTCACGTACACGTAGAGGGTATTACTACAGCCATTAATGGACGAGGTGGCACCACCCGGGCTGAACAAGGCAGCACACCCGGCCGACGGGACGCTGAAGTCATCAGGGCGGTAAAATCCACAGCAGTGGCCATATTCCTGGAACTCGGCGCGCAGCGGCTGAGGCCAGGACTGCCATAGCGGGTAGTAGTCGCGCGGCACATCAAGGGAGCGGAACCAGAGGATGGCCCCCAGGACTAACTCGGCCACTTGCAAGAGCACCGTTAGTCCGCAGTAGATTGCCAGGGCCCGCTGCCGGGGTAGAGGCGCTTGGCCACCAAAGAAACCCAGTAAGGAAATGGCTACGGCGGCGGCCCCGCAAGCGAGGGCACCGCCGACCACGTCGGGGGTCAGGATTACGTCGCGTCGCGGCAGAGGGTTGAGAAGATAATACGCCATGATCCCGAGGGCCAGGGCGCCGGAGAGCAATAGGCAAGCATTGAGGACGAGGAACGTGTAGCGAACGTTCGACGGGAAACTGTGGGTAGGTAGGAAGGACGAGTAGGGTGAGCTGGCCGGCCGCGCCTTGGGCAAGATGCCGCGCATGGTAACTGGAGCCCGGAAAAGGACGGGGCTGCGCGACGGACGGGAGAGCGAGGCGGTTTACGATGCAAGGGAAGAGGCGAGAGGGCGAGTGCGGAAGGAGTCGGTACGACTGCAATCGCTATCTAACCGCCCGGTACCCGAGTGGGTAAGGTAAAGGATGGCCGGCAGTCCCTGGTCGTACGGTAAGCAAAGCGAGGGCGCAGGGAGAAGGAAGGGAGAGTGACCAAGTCGAGACCGGCGGGAAGGTCGTGGGGTTGACGGTCGTGCTTGCCCGCAGGGTACCGGCGGGCGGTGGAGCAAGCGGGTCGGAAAGGGAGATGTGGCTGGACTAGCGTGGCCCACGGGCGGGAGGGAGGGGTACGAGCGGTCCAGGGGAGGGGGGGGGGCGCAGCTTACTGTTGGTAGGGGACGAGAGGGTATACGGGGGCAAGGCACAGTGAAACTGACGAATCGATGAGGTGGGTAGGGTAAACGATGGGTTGGCCAGGGGTGGGCAGCAGGCAGGAAGGGGCAGTGATGGCGGAGGTCGACGAGTACCGAGCTGACTATGACAGCTAGCAAGGGACTACGCGACACAGGTTGGAGGGACACCACCCGTCGTTAATGGGCTAACCAGAGGGTGGGGCCTGTGGGCCAAACTCGCGGCTCTAAGTGTGACCTGGACGTCGCAGCCACCGGCGGTGGTAGAAAGTCCGAGCGCGGGGAACGTGGTGGACTAGGAGATCCGCTATACTCTGGTATTTAAAGTAGAGCGGTGCGAAGTGGCGAGGTGATTTACGGTCCGGTACACGCGGTAGACTTCAGATGATGCAATCGATTGACTAGGTCAAAGCTAGGAACGTGGATAGCTATCTGAATAGGTAGATGAGTGAAGGGAAGGGGGGGGGGAAGCGCGCGGCAGCCAGAGTGAAAAAAAGCCAGGGAGATGAGTAAGCAGTTCCCGCTTCTGGCGGCACTCTACACGGTATTTATGAAGTCTCCGCTAGGGGTCGGCTGCAAAGTATAGGGGGTAAGCATGAAAGAACGGCCTCGCGAGGGGTAACAGTGCCATGGAGGGGAAAAGAGGGCACCGGAACCGCGGGCTTGCAGCTATCGCCACGGCCAGGCTGTCGGGGACCCGGCAGATCGGGGCACAAGGGGATAGCGGGCCGGGGCCGGTCCCGAGTCGGGTCACAAAGGGTAACCATGCGAGGGTGGCCTGGTGGACACTATCCATCAGCGCTATTGGCGGTATGGTAGGGAGGGGTAAACGCCATGAATAATTTCATCTCCTCGCTCTCCCTCCCCTTTACCCTCTAGCCTAACGGTAACAGGACGAAGTGGGATCAATGGGGAGGGGCGGTCGGTGGCAAGATAGCAGGCACAAATATGTACCTATGGGCTGGCCTGTAGGCAATTGAAATGGCGATCTGGACACCCTAGATCACAACAAAGCTAGCGTAGCGCTCGTCCCCCTACTGGTCCCAACGCTCACCCCTGGCGGCGTGCTTGACTACAGCCTGGCCGTTGACTAGTGGGGAAGCGAGTACACTACTCGCCTTACATTGGTAGAGACAGGGGGCTTGGTTCTTCAAAATTGTGTGGAATGGGTAGCCACCACCTCCCGTAGTTGGCAAGGCCTGGCTGCTGTCTTGCCTGCGACTGATGTGGGAGAAAGCAAGGAAGGGTAGCCGTATGTCGCTTTGGGCGGTAGATAATGTGACTGAAAGTTAAAGCAAGTGGGGCATGCAGCCAGGTTAATGCGCCATACCATTCAAATTACGGAATCAACTGGTTGTGCCTTGTGTGCTTATCTATACTAATTGCCGGGCGGTACTACGCTGGAAGAGTGGCTAGCGACGAAGAAGCACGAAAAACAACAATCGTACCATTTCAGATTTTCTGTCGAACACCGCTGCTGAGCACAGCTAAATGAGTCCCAGCGGCGGCAATCTGTGTGAGCCATTACGCACTTACAATCTCCATCTTAAATGTGACCTTATAGCATGACTTCGGGCCCAACTTTCCCACGGAATGGTGACCCAGGCAGTGGAGAAAACCTAGGCTCCTTAGGGAAGTATCTCTTAAGAACCATGTGCTGCGAACTTGCTGGCACATATCTGCACTATAACTACTAACTGATAAACTCTTGTGAGGCCATTCCTCTAACTACTAAAGAATAAATCGTGTCCATCATTCCCATGTTTCCTATAGTAGTATATGTACACCCTCCTCCTTTTCATAACCGGTAGGAGCCCTACCACCCGTTTTACCCATTACTCCACCCACAGCCGTGCTTTTGAGCCTCTTTGGGACATATGGGTTATTTTATTAGTCGGCCCGTTGCGGTTTGCAAAAGCCCCCAGGTCGGTTCGCAGCAGTAAATAAGAATGGGGGGGGGACTACAAGAATCTGATGTGTGATGATGATAATTGGAGCATGGCGTTTGTCGGATGTTTTATACCATGAAATGGGTTGCCGGCGGCCTAGGCTAGCAAGCCTCTCTTAGCTAGTCAACAATGTCTCCATCGAGTGTGGGGTAGCGTAGGCCTACTGCGGCAGGAAAGCTAGGAAGCAGCGGTAGAGGCTGGATCCTGACGACGGTTATTGTAGTAATCTATCGTAGAAACTGCAATTAGTAGTAAGGATGCGAGTAAGACGTTCCTAACGAGAGAAGGCGTCTGAAATGAAAAGGTGGCGGTATTAATCAAGAGGAGCAGATGGGCCGTAGTGTAAACAGGCGTAGAGCCAGTAGTAACTTAGGGTTAGCTGACTTGTATCATTCATCTTTAGTCAGTGGCTTTTGCTTATCAACTTAATGGCTACCAATTATATCCGCCGCACCTTCCCCCTATTACCCCAAGGGTCTTAATGGTGCAATTGTTATGTCAATGGGCGTGTGTCCCCCTGCTTTGTAGCTTATATTCTATGCGTTCTTTAGAGGCAGTACGTTCTGACTAGCCAGGTCCTTGGACATGCCCCTTCAATATAAACACATGGTATGGGTTGTCTACTGGTGACAAGCTATCGCTAAGCATTCTGGGTCATGTATAGCGTGGCACAACCTAAATAAGTTAGTTCGGGAGAGCAGCCGCAAATCCAAATTCCAATCCAACATTGTAGGCCGAAAAGCCTTGCGGCCGTGTCTCACTAGTACCAATGTATCTGTATATCGACCTAGAGAATAGTACGAGGGTTAGGCGGTGATCCTCCCCACAGGGGCCAGAGTGCGCCAACTTGCCTGGTCCAGCACCGTGCCTCCATGATCCTGTACAACCTACTGGGTACTCCGCCCCCCTTGGGTACTGCTGCCTTCGATACAATACCCTACTAACTCTTGTAACCTGGTTGTAGTGCTAGAAAATGGGTCACAGACTCTAGGCGGGGTTGACGGCATCTGCCCAAAGGGGACTATAGCCAACTACCCCTAACTTTTGAATGTAACTTGGAGGCGGGTAATATAGGGAAAAAGAGGGAGAAAGGAGGGGAATGCTCAGCCAAGTACTGGCACCGTTGTAGGGGGTAACAGGACTGTTACCAATTACCGGCAATACAAGGGAATACGTAAGGGATGGAACGAAAAAAAAAGGAAGCAAGAGGGGCAAAATAGCCTAGGGGTCATTTAACCGTTGTCACTAGTTGGCAGCCGTCACATAAGACGAAAGTAGGGGAGTTTGCCTATCCAAGGTTAGTCAGCCACCACGAATGGAATGTTAGTTGAGAGGAAGGAGGGCGGGCTAGTCAAGGTTCCCTGGCAAGTGGGGCAAAATGACAGGAACCCGGCAAAATTCCAGTTGATTGAGACGAAAGGAAAGGGATACAATTTTAGCGATAAGGAAAAGGGATGGAAGGAAAGTATAGTGCCCTTAAATGTCGGGGGGTGTTCGGAGCAAAGGTGCACAAAAGATTATTAAGTGTAGGGGTCGGGCAACGTGGTTACAGCGGCAGCGGGTTAGCCTAAGATAAAGATGTTTGGGGTGAGTAGGGAATGTTGAAGTAGTTTGGGGCTGCTATGGGTACCCAAAAGTACAGGTGCGTAAAGTAGTGTGGCGGGGGTGGACCTCAAGAGGGCCGGGGGGTTGGGCTGATATAGTCTGGCTTCCCATTGGCAAATCATATGGTACGGGTAGCAGAGGTACGGTTGGCGACGGATGATGTAGTTGCATGGAACAAGCATGGGGCGGAAGCATGGAAGGCACAGTAGCAATCGTAGATTGAGATTGGCAACGTGGAAAGGGAACATTTGAAGTAGGCGTGACAGTAGCCATACGCGGCGGTGGAAGTCATGCTAGTTAGCTGTGAGTTGTGGTGGTGCAGGTGTATTAGACGGGTCCTTATGAGCGCCACGCCCACTCTGGAAAGCTCAAAAATTAGCTCCGACTTTATTGACACGGGCCATTGCCCTTTCCAAACGGAAAAAGCCTGGCAGACACGGGGTCCAATTAGCGTATATACCCTTGGGTCCGGAAGACAACTGCCATTATAACCCAGATGACAGTAACCTTTGCAACCTGAAAGACAGCAACGTTCACAATTCGGACGGCTGCGTCCTCAGCCTCCAATAATCTGGAGTTGAACCTGGATCCACTCGGTCGGGATGGAGAAAGCAGTACCAAACCCCTTAACTACAACTGGAGGTATCCTTTCGCCCTCTAGCTCACGTATATACGGCGTACGAATTGAGTCAAACGTTGGATTGGATGCATGTTATAAATTAGGTTCCCCCCTAAGGTTTATTCGACTTCGCCCCCCCCCGGCCAAATACTTTCCCTGCGCTCTTTACCCCCCATACCACACTCCCCTACCGTAGGATGCCGGTTTCTCTGCCTCTCAATGTGTATTATTTTTTGATTGGCAGTTTTAGAATGCCTTTAAGAGAGCCTGGTACAACACCGATCAAGGATGGGGCAGCGTTCGTTCAGTCATTTGCTTAGGTGGCCATAGAATCTCACCTATACAGGGGGCGGACCACGTAATGCGAAGAAACCAGGAGTTAGGTTTGCCCTGGCTAGTTTGGTTATCGGCTGGTCAATTATTGCAAGCTCCGGCAGTTGGCTCTCCAACCCCATTTAACCTAGAGCTAGTGGGACACCGATGCCAGAGGTTAAAGTTCCAGAGCCTACATGTTAGCTAGGCATTGAAGCGGGATAGTCCTATGGCCTATGCTACCCGACCGTGGGCGGGGCTTTCACATACGCAGAGCATACTAGCGCTCAGGGGCATGGAAACGGGTCCCGTGCCGATTGCCAGTCTTTCCATAAGTAGAGAGTAATATGTACGCGATACCACATGGTAACCAGGGCAGGTACATTCAACAACCAGCATTAAACAATTTTTTCGAATGGATGGCCGCCGATATGGCTTGGACCGCAGCCAGCCCAAGCGTGACATTCGGCCATACCACAACCAGGGCAAAGTTATTGACCACTGGTAATTTTAAGTAAGTCTGCGATCCGAAGCGTGAAATGACCAGTCCAGTTTTTAGAATTCGGCGGTTGAGGATTTAGAGGGGTCACCCATGCTGAGAACGGGGCCCTACCCATTTGGCCTGGTGCCATGGTGTATTGTACCTGGGTAGCAGGTCTAAAGTCAAAACCCTCTGTCGAAATCAGTATCACTTTGTTCAGTACTGGTAATGGTAAGTCATTGCCACTCGGTCCAAGGTTTCAACGCCAACCTGTCAATCAAGTGAAGAACAGGCAGTGTCCTTCGCAAAGGAGGGAGCTGGTGATCCGGCAGCCGCCATCATGATCATGGAGATGGGCTCGTGGGATATACGGTGTTTTGCCTTGGTTCCCTACTGATCCGCAGTGGTGGACCGCATAGCGGACTTATCATTTGGTTCTCGCCAACTTGCCATGTAACCTTATCTTGCCATGGGGCTCCGAGGGGGGCGGCATTTGGTGAAAAGCCAACAGGGGCAAGACAATGGCCGCAGAAGGCCTCTGTCAAGCAGCCCTTGTGACTCTAGCTATCCATACCCACGCTTGGGTCCACCTGACTAGAGTGTTACCCCATCCTGTCGTCCTTGCTACCGCATCCTACTGTTTTCCAATCACCAAGGATCAAGTAAAAGCAGGAAAAGACAGCCGCGCACGACGGCGGTACGTCACCCAATATCGTCGGATCACTAGTACCGACTACGTTTCCCCACGATCACTCCGCCCCTGCGGATAAAGGCGGGCCAATTCATAACTATCCAACAACCAACCTATTGTAATGGCCTGAGCTGGTGACCTGCGACGATGGGTCAAGGTGGGCCCTTTGGGCTGCGCAGAATGATGCGTGTCTGCCTTTCTCCACCGAGACTCGCCAGTGTGAATGACCTGGCCTTTGATACTTAGGAACCAGTTGGCACCAAGGCCATAAACAGCTAGCCATAATGCAGATACATTCACGACAGCCCGCTGGTCTGACTACCCCCATCGAGATAGAAAAGTTGAGGAGGGCACTTGGAAGTGGAGTTCCTAGGTATCCTGAGGGTTTCACTTGGTATTGTGAGGAGACCGATGGCCAAACCATGACCTTATCATCCTCTCCATCCCACGTCTGCCAGAAAAGAGGGGACGGTGGATAGGAAGACTAATGACCGGGCGAAAGTGAGTCTGACGGCTGCGCAGTGGGGGTAAGGTAGTGCGAGCCAGCAAGATGCTGGAGGGAGGGCAAGGTGGCAGTGGTTGACGTGCTGGCAGTTCAAATGTGGCTATCGCTGCTGCTTCGACGTATGATCCTGACATTCAACAACTAAAAAGGGAAGAGGCGCTTTTCACTTGAGACTAATATAGATAGTCTGGCCACCATAACCATAATTAGGAAGGCGTTAGGAGGTCAATGACGGGTCACCATGGCCTTCCCCTTCCCTCTATTTGAATTCACATCCTACCAGTTGTCCCCCTCCCATCATACGTCGCGGTTATTTTCCAGTATGCCTCCAATTTCCCCTTCTCGCCTCGGACATCATGATACTGGTCATCACCCTGTTCTCCGACCTCCCCCCCTTTACCATCTTGGGCACCTATCCCCTATATAACGTCTTATGCCCACATCCCCTAGGCCAGCTTTTTACCTACCTTTGCTAGCCACCGCCCCATACCACGTTCCGCTCACCCTGCCAAGTGTGATAGTACCTGTCATTCACGAATTACACACCCAGTCTTTCACCCTCCCGTACACCCAAGTCAAGCCCTCGCTCGTCACCATGCCCAAGGCCAAACTCGCCAAGCCAACGAAAAAGGCCGCGACCACGCGTAAGCTGTCGCCGTACAACGAGTTTATGAAGAAGGAACTACCCAAGTACAAGGCCGCCAACCCTGACGTGGAACATAAGATGGCCTTTAAAGCCGTGGCTGGTCTGTGGAAGACTGCCCCCGAGAACTCCAATCGGAAAAAGTGACCATGTCCACTGTGCAGACCCGGGGCCGCCTTCTTGACTGCAGCTGCTCCCTTCCCGGGACCTTGTAAATACGTTTCCGGGCGACTTGTGCGCCCAATATGGTTTCCTTGGGCAACGGGTCACCTTCATTCGCATGCATTTTTTCTCGCTCTGCTGCTGCTGCTGTTTTATTTTTCGTTCCTCCGTAGCTAGGCTTTGTCTTACTAGCCTTCCGCCCAAGCTTTATAACCCCACTCAGCGCCCATTACCATCGTCCGCAGCGGGCTCCAATGCGTGATGACTGTTTAACCCCCGCCACCATCCACCACGACCTAACGTCATTAATGCTACAGCTACCGCTCCATCTGGTTACACCCCCCTACGCCACTTTTTACCTGTTCAGTTTACATCTTTCTCTCGTCTTGCGCACGGGTGATCGTGTTCCATGCATCAGGGCACTTCCCAGTGGACCAAGTCTCTTTTTACAGGACCTGGATACAGGCTAGGCTTTTACGGTCGCCAGTGCATAATTTCTACATAAAGGCTCGGTTGTCCACTTGCAGTCGGGTACTGCGGCCGGCCAGTCCGCTATCACAACCAGAATAGCCGACATTGGTGGTTGGCGTCCAAACCAATGAGAGAGGGCGAAGGCCTGGGGCTCCTTCTTGCTCATTAGATCAATCTACTACCGGTGTCAACCTCCAGCAATGCATCATGCACACAGAGTCTTGTGGCAGCAGGTAACACCACGCCCTTGCAAACGGATACAGTTCTAGATATACAGCTCAGAGCTGCCCGCAACGGACATGGCAACGCCTGGGGGGACTACGAAACCTTCAATCCAAATTAAGAGGGGCTCGGTTGACCCGTTGGAACGATAGTTTCCACCTATGGCTGGCCGGTCAATGGTAAAGCAAGAGCGTCGCAGCCTTCACCACGAGTCCTACAGGGCCCCTCAGACCACAGGCCCACCACTAGTACTCGGCAATGTAAGGTACTTTGGCGGTTTGGTGGCGATTCTTCTGACCGCTCACTCGTTGCTATGGCCAGAGCTATGTACTTTGGTGCTGCGCGCGAGGCCCACCTCCCTCCTTCCCGGTGCTTTACCCTTGGCCAATGACCTTCATCTACCATACTTCTCCCTCTACCGGGTGATATGGTCTCGTTCCTTCGACCTTACCGTACCACCTATTCTCGCCTCGTTATACCAAAGACAGGCGTTCACTGCCACAGCGGACAAGCGTGTGCGACTCTCCATCGGTGTGTCGTATTGTCTTCTGGTGGCCACGGAGCTCTACCGTACGACCACCAAGGTGACAACCATTGGACAGACCCTTTAGTCTTCAAACCATAGAGCTTGTCGAGGGTGACGACCAGCGCATAATTGCCATGCCATTTGCAGCTGGCGTCGTTTCAGCTCACCAAGTCCTGCTATTTATCTCGTATAAGACGCACCTCTCTGTCGAATTATTTCTGCCGGTATAACCATATATCGGAGGCCCCATTTCACCGCCGCCAGGTTCCTTGACCTACTGCAGTGCTTCCCAGTGAAGCAATCCGACCGCCTGCGTCATCCATTTCTGAGACTAGTAAGATGCGACACCGTGTTTGGTCCAGCGTCGTGGCAGCGGTCGCCATGGGAACTCTAGGTCAAGCAGCGCCCTCAAAGGTAGGGTTTGACCTGCAGTACCCGACCGTCCTGCCCAAGGAACTTCAACTCATGATACTACAGGACCACCTCGATCCTCAGGACGCCATTGGGGCTCTGCATGTCAACCGATACACCCGTTATAAGATACTTCCAATAGCCGTCAATGCCTGGCTAAGGGAGGTAAGCCATCACCCGCCGCCTGTGTTTGATGGCACAGCCATGTCGCGGTTGAGAGACATCGGGAGGCGTGACGAAGAACCGAGCCGCTCCACGCTTCCCCATTTACTATTCGTTCTCAGCCCCTCATTAATCAATCGCTTGCTGTTTCCCGCTTTGCTCCCTCCCCCCTGCCAGCCCGTTGGGAGCTTTGGGGTGTGGTTCCATACCAACCTAACCCCCCTCCGACCAACCCCCGGCCAACTTGTCAAGTACGTTCAGAAGAACTGGGCGGCGTATTTGGTCAGCTTGGCCAAGGTACGAGAGGAACTCCCACCCGAAGCCGTGGCCCATGATCCGGTGCCCGATACCCGCTCCGTGGCCAATCTGTCCGATCAGGAACTGAAAGAGGCGATCCCCCTGCTCTTGGTAATGCGTAGAGGCCTGACCGGGAAGCTGGGAGCCTATCTCAGTGCCCTCCACGAAGCGGTCACTTCCGTCGACGGCCGCGCGGCGATCGAGGAAGCCCTGCTGGAAGAAATGCCCGTTCTCAAGCATTTCCAGGGTGGTCATTGGCAGCTGACGTCAAATATGTTCATGGTCTACCTGAAAGAGCAGCTGGGACCGCTTCTCATCCGGCTGCTAATCCAAATGGATCGCGGTGCGGATTTGGTGCCTCTTCTTATGACCCTCCCGGGCGATAGGGACTCGTTGCTCTACGCGGCCATGGTCTGGGAAACGCAGGTTCACCCCAATACGGTCACGCCGATCCTTGTCGACCTAGCCGAGCGGCTGAGCGCTGAATACATGTGTGGCGTCTACTTCTGTGCCTCTCAGGGCCTCGGTGACGGCGCTCGGGAGTCCTTCGCATTACAGTGGCCCGCCACGCTACGCGAACCGGTGAGAATTCCCTACTGCCACCACTTCACCGCAGGATTCCAACCTCTCGGGGAAGTGTCGGCTAGCGACTTTGTGCACTTGCCAGCTTTCCCAACAGTCACCATGGGCCTGGAGCCCACAGGGGACCGTCCAACCTGAAGCAGTCACCCACCACGCCCTAACAATGGCATTAAACCTACGCCGCCAGCACCGGGATCCCGGCCTATTTTTTCTTTTTTGCAATGTTTACCCTATACCGGCCCTGGTTCACCAGTCGCAGGCAGAGGTTGTCTGTGCCTTGACGCCCCAGACGGGTTATTATAGCCCAGCCTACCTTTCTCCATGACCCAACGGAGAGGAATTTCCGACAGCACTCTTGGGGACAATAAAGTCAGTATGCTAGAGTCACCTGCGGTAATGTTAGCGTACAACCATGGCAGTGGATTCGACGTCTCAGACACAACATAGTAAAATGGCCCCCGTGGATAGTATGCCGTTGGCCCACCGAGCGGCAATTGACGTTGGGCAGGCGGAATGAGGGACGCACGGTTAAGTTAATTCGGCCTTTGGCGTACCGGCACATCAGGCGGCGAGGACTTGGTTCCGTTTCGGCTACTCACCATCCTTTCAGATACATGGCATGATCATGGGCTGCGGCGACTTCTTCCATGCCACCGTCCGGGCATCCCCATTGTAGTGGCGTCTGCCCCACCAGAGCACTCTCGGATTTCCGATTTGCGGGCAGTTGGAAACCGTCCGTCCGTGAGTGGTCGGTCGTAGAGGGGGTACAGCCTTGCAACAGGGGGGTTAAGCCTCGCCACGGCTGTCAACGGGGTCGAGACGCTCTGTAGTAGAAAACGAACCTCACCACCACCACCAAGGCTTTGCATTACACCAACTGCCCAGCCAAACGGCAATGTATGTGCATTTCCGTCGCAGCGGAACTGACCAACCACCATATGATCGACATGCTCTGTCAGGCGGGACGCGTGGCGCTGGGTAACCGGCCGTAGTAAAGCGAATGCGGTGCACCTACCCCCTTACCCCACCCCCTCCGCCCTAGTGAACGTCTCCCCACGGCAGCACCGCCCCCAACCCATGGCCAAGGGCCCCTGGACCCGCGCGCGGTCTTATTCGACCACCGCGCATCCCACCCTTCCCACCTTGGCGCCTGTAAAAAAGACCGATCCCTCTCCCACCGTCTCCACCCGCCTAACCTTCACCCCTGTCCGGCGTAGGAGCTTCCGGCCGTCGGTTCCACCAGTCTTGCCATCCGCCCATCCGGGGAGCCCTACACCCTCCGCAGGGTTCAGAGGGTGCCAGAGTCTCATCTCTCCTCCCCTTACACATTCCTCCCCCTGCTGCCGTTGTGTTGGTTCCCGCAGCCCCCATCTTCATCCTGCGCGCCATCTCAGCCCTTTCGTCTACGACTTACCCTATTGCTCTCATCTCATCTCTTCTTTATCCCTCTTCCCACCGTCGCCCCCCGCGCCCGCATTCTATGACAAGATGGCTGGCGCGTTACCCATCCGCTTCCAGGAGCATCTCCAGGTAAGACCCAGG
>JANBPT010000367.1:0-40380 GCA_027575765.1 Tieghemiomyces parasiticus | reverse complement strand
GAGTACTGGAGGATGTCTACGAACAGGGCGCGATCCTTGGGTGGAAGCCGCCGACCGATGAACCGAGTAGTGCTGTGACCGAGGAGGCGGCAAATCGGACCGTTTAGTTAAATACCTCGGATGCTTTGTGTGGCGAAAAATACGAAAAAATCGATAAATACGTATACCTTGGATTGGGTGATGACGTGGGGTATTCTAGACTGGTCGCGGCATAGGGCCGACTAGAACCGCTCCGGGCGAAAGGGCGCCACCTACAATTAACAGGTAGCTGGGCCCTCGACGGATCAATAAGTGCTATTCTTGATTTGACTATGATTGCTCATAAGGCCGAGTGGCCGCACTACCTACCTTCTGCTGTGCTATATTGGTACATGACCGCCATCCTCTAGCTTGGTGTTTAATATTTACCTCTAATATGCGATGTGGGTCAGTAATGGCAGGGCCCAAACCAAGCTGGCAAATCGCAGTAAATTGCCTCACAAGGATCTATCGACTCGGATGGAAATAATAATAATAATCGTTCTAATTCAGCTACAGGTTATACAACGAAAGGTTTGCTTTGGGGGTCCGTTTTATATCCAGCGACTACCGGTGAGTTACGCCCTCAATTACATCCCAATGGAACAAGGTTGACATCGCCTGAAATATTGATAACTATGTGACTATAACAAAAACATGTCAAGTGGAGCGCTTTAAACTACGGAGCCGTCCTTTATTCACCGATCAGCTGTGCCGCGCCTTCCACTTTCGTTCTTCCTCCATAATTTCTCATAATCCGCTTCTAATTCCGTACACTTTTATTATGGTCAGAATAATCGCCACTTCAGGATAGCATTGAGACCAGCAACGTATCGCCCGGAGTATCAGTACAATAACGATAAGCCGAGTTAATCGAAGCCGCCTACGTTAATCCCCTTAATGACCTTACGATTGGCCTTTTCAATGGTCTCACGCCTTGCTATCCGTTCGCCCTGTATTCTATATCATGTTTTTGCTGATGCTCCCTTACGACATACTTTATCATTGCTACCACGCTAACGCCATCTGGTATAGTCAAGCTCGGAATACATATATAGTGACTGTCCGCTGGCCGCCTTAATTAACGTTGGACTGCCATAAAACCCAATTTGATTGATTTTCCGCTGCTGGGTAAACAACCATACATGTAGGGGACAAGTGCACCTGACAAAGCCCCCTTGGCTACTGGTATTGTCTTTTTCCTTTTGAACCTCTTACAAAAAAAATATTTCTTGTCTCAAAGTTTTTCCTTGCCAAGGTCGGCATCACTTTTGGGTATCATGCCCTTTAAAAAGACTAACTGACTGATCCGAAATAAAATGTCAAGTCCCAATTGTGTTTTAAAGGTACAGACCAATTAGTTATTCATTCCGTTTACTGCTTTCAGATCACGTTGTTGCCCATGCGCACCTTCAAATCATCACATTTATTTATTCCAGCTTACAACTAAGAACCCCCCATAAAAATCATAAAGAGAAACCCCACGAAACTAATAATCTACCTCTTCCTCCTCCTTTTTCTGATCCCTTTATCTCTTTACCTTATACCCACTGCCCTCAACAACCACACCATCAGCCACCGTGCCATTCAATAACTCGGGTCTGCCAACTAGTCACCTGGAATCAGACCCCCCCCGAACAAACCCGTCACCTCAAGTACACATTGGGTCGTTTATAATGCTAGACCCAAGTAAAGCTCGGAAGAAAGTAACCGTGTATCCTTAAGACCTACTACTTGGAGGCCGGAGGCCAACGCTGGCGCCACCGGTGGCCGTACAGGAAAACGATGATCATGATCAAACCCCCACCGAACTGTAGTAAGGAGAAGATGGTGAAGGTCCAGCCGGGGCCCAGGCCGCTCTCCATGGGTACGACGATGACACTGCATACGGCGGCCCAGATTGATCGCACGCTGTTGTTAAGCGACGTAATGGTGGCGCTGCGGGTGGTGAAAATGTCGACGAGGTAAGTGGAATAGGATGCAAAGATAAAGGTCATACCCAGTCCGCCAAAGAACTGAATAGTTAGGGTGGCGGCTAGTGGTTGGTGGCTATGCAGGAACCAGCCGTAGAAGAGCATACTGGTCGGCATCAACCAGAAGAAAAGAATCCCGCCGGTCAGTCGGAACTCCTTGGGTACCTCAATGGCGGCGGATGCGGCTGGTTCGCCCACCATGGTGTTAGTGGCGGTGATAGCGGTACCGGTGGCACCGTGCGCATCAAATTTATTGGCCGGTTGAATGGCGCCTTCTCCGTCGGTTCCTGCGGAGTGATATTTAGTCGTACCGTCGACGGAGGTGGGAGTTTCCAGGTTGATCAATTTCTCATTGTTGGCAGTGATCACCTCGGTAGCGTAGGTCGCATCGGACGACGAGACACCTCCGTCTTCCTCGGCCTGGCGCATTGCGAATTCGCGCTCCATCATTTTTCGCTTACGGGCAAGTATGAAATCGGCAAAGTTACCGCCAGCCACGGACCCGAGGATGTTGCCCACGCCCATGGCGAGGAAGGTGAGACCAACCTCGTCGGTCGAGAGCCCGTACACATCACTGTAATTGGCAGGCATCGAGGTAGACATGGCATACAGCGCACCGTATAAAATGGAAATATTGATGATGGTCAGAGCGACGTAGGGATACTTGAGGTAGTAAAGCGGGAGTAGCGGGTTGACGACCCAGGTAGTGGGTTTGAGAGGCAGGTTGACCATGCGGGCCTGGTACTTTTCAGCCACGATCCGGCGGTGGGTCTCAGGCAAGACAAAGGTGATGAGCAAGAGAACGATGCCACCGAAGATGGCCAGAATCCAGAACGTCCACCGCCACCCGATAGAACTGGTCACGTAGCCGCCAATGATGGGCCCAATGACGGGTCCGATCAGGGCCCCCAGGAAGAAAAATCCCAGGGCGCGGCCACGTCGCTTGGTCTCATACAGGTCGCAGATCGACCCGGCACCGACGGCGATGACCGACGACGCTCCACAGGACTGAATTACACGCATCCCGAGGAGCATACCAATACTGTTGGACATGGCGTTACCCACGCAGGCCAGTATAAATACGACGAAGGACGCCATGTACACGAGCCGGCGGCCAAACACGTCCGAGATACTGGCCCAGAAGAGCGGGGCGACCCCCAGGCCGAGCATATACACGGTGATGGTCAGCGAGACCATGGTGGCGGTCGTTTCGAGCTCATCCTCAATAGTCTGGAGGGCCGGTAGGTACATGCTCGAGCTGAGTGGGGCTAGGACGCCGGCCAGGCTGAGAATCACCACAATGAAGGCCTTCTTGCGGGGCCCAAACACGGTGTAGACCACAGGCCGGTCGTCATCAGTTTCGTCGCCGATCGACCGGCTCAAGACTGACTGGGCGTCGACGTCATCCACGCCCTCGGCTAGGAGGGCGCCGTCGGTTACCAGGTCACCAGCCTCCACTGGGCCTGTCGCGGGCTCGGTGGTCGGCATAAGACTGGGCAGGCCCTCCCCACCCAACCGACCATGGGGGTGCGGTTCGAGCTCGAGCTTCTCATAGTGTCCCCGGCAGTGGTTCGTAATGGACTGCGTCGCCCGGTGTGATCGGGCGGAGTCTTCGTGAAGCGAGGTGGTGGCAGTCGATGGGACCTGGGGGTGGTGGTCGTCCATAGTGCCACTTGCTGACAAGGAACTCGGAAGTGTGGTTCGCGATTGGCCTAGGTCAGAACCAATTCCCGACAGCGATAATCGGTGGTGCGAGTGGTCGGGCATGGTGGGGGAAACAAAGATAGGTCGGGAATATAAGGGGTCTTGTTGGCTGCAAAACTACGACCCGGGGTATAACTACCAAGAAAAATTGTCTTGGCTTGGTACGTATCAATAATTAAGGCAACGGCAAGTGAAGCCAAGAGGCGCATGAAGAGACATACACGAAGGCCAAGTGAGAAACGTACGCAGGGTGAAGCTACTATAAAAGTCGACACAGGGTCGCTGGAGGGGATGGCTAGGAGTGTAAAGCAGGGATGACGAAGGTTGAATAAGGAGCCCAGGTGTACTGAAATGATAGAAGCGAGCGGTAGAGGTTGGGTTGTATATATGATGCAAGTGAAATTATGTGCAAAAATATACCGCTGACCGACGCAGCTTGGATGGTAAGGGCAAAGCAGTTGAGATACGCTATACCGAAATGCGTGCAGAAGAAGGTACTATAAGACACCAGGAATAGCGAGTCATCACTAGGTGTGGCCGCTTTAGCCCGGGTAAAAGGTGCGGTAGGGATCTGATTTTTCATCGATCTCGACTGGACGCGCTGGGTAAGACCTTCTTATAGCCTGGGGACATTATACCCGATGAGCATGGCAAACCGCAGGGGCGTCGGGTGGTCGTCTAACCATAGAAAAAAAAGCTGGAGAGTAGAGGCCCGTCGGGTTGAATGTTTCGCCGCCCAACCAGTTAATCGTCTCGGCTGCTTGTTTCTTTTTTACTTCCTAAGAACTATGGCATTAGCAGATTCTGATACGCTGCGCAGACTACCGCTATTCGCTCACAGTATTTACCCCGACGTCCCAACTGCACACGCTTATAGGTTTAGCCGCAGTGAGTTCTCGCCTTTAGTCGGTCTGTCGTTACCCTTTCCTCCCCTTCTCAGAAGCCAAAGCTGGCATTGGCCGGCGAGCGGAAAGAAAACTACGGGTTCTAGTTGGCTAGCCACTATTGGGCTGACTTCCCAGTCATCTAGTAATTATTTGACACCACCTCCGCGATTTAATATACTTGATTGGTGGTATAGGCAGTCAAACTTCCGCCGTCAACCAGTCACTACGTTCATGAAATGAGAAGGCTTGCGCCGTCGGTTCAACTTTTTGCCCCCTGCCCTCAGTTAACGGGATTTCCCCTCGATTCCCTAAGGGTCATGTCGAGCTTTCCCCCATGGTCGGAGAACGAAGTTTGCCATCTGTTCCGAACGAATGTGATTTGGAGCTCCCATGCGCAGTTGGTACACATTTATCTGAGGGTCGCAACGGGGAAGTGAAATTCAACGTAAGTAAATATATTCTACCCTTGGCGAACGCTATTTTGAGATACAAAGGTGTGGCTCGAGTGCCAACGTGTATAGAAAGGACAAGTCTCTGACTACAGGTTGGTGGACTGGACGCCGGGGGAGGCTGACCAGCGGAAGGCAGATCGGAACCCTCCCCTCATTCATATTAATCGCCACAGAACCGGTCTGCACTGAAGCAACTCCTATCCTAACTTTGACCATGATTATGGTTGGAAGGACGCAGGCCAATGGAAGAAACTTTTTAAAAAATAGCATTTTTCACGTCGAGGAATCCAACCGGTTGCGGAACGAGAACACGGGATTATGGCGTCATCTTAACGAATAGTCTGCAACATTGTAGTGGTTTAGAGATCCCTTACACCCAGGGCGGAATCAGCAGTCTCTGATATTTGCTGAAGGTCGCACAGGCTTCGCAATCTACGCGAGCGCTTTAATAGGGAGTTGTCGTCTTCGATATTGAACTTGATTCTGCCTAAGCGGCCATCGTCCTTCGAAATTTTACTTCCCGGACGACTCCTTGGCTTACGTTCAAGACCCACTACCGCTATTCTCCTTGAATCTGAATGCAAGCAAGCTGGCGTATGTGGCTAGAGAGCGAAGTTCCGCCAATTAGCCCGTACGATCATCGATTCATTTACCGTGCCTCTGGCTAATATTTGATCCTTGCCCCACCTAGCTGGGAGGTCTTTTCCCCCGCTAATCATGTCTCAACGACCTCCAAGGGTGGCGAACTAGTAAGTGTGGTAATCTGCAGTATAGGCCCAGGCGGGGTTAACTATTGAACGGTGCAATATTCAGCTGAGCCCTTGTATCTTCCCAAATCATCTAACTATCGTTTATCAACTGTCGCTCGTACATTTTATGGAGGACGTCGGGTCAGGGCGTTAAACGACATTATATAAATACCCTACACTGAACCGATGGACGCTCACACATGTCAAAATAGGCGACTGCGAACGGTAATACATAATGCCGGCCCCTGCGCCACCCGCCTAATTCCCGACGTTGGTAGCGGTCCACTACAGTGCATGCTAGATACCCGTTTTAAGACCCTGACATCCTCGGCCCTGAGCATTGGTGATCAACTACTGCGTAGTAACCATGAAAATGCAGGGAGAACGCGGGGAATGTCCTGATGTAACGGTCGGTCCGACTGGCGCAAACATAGTGACGGGTTCATGCCCCCCCCCAAAAAAAAACTGCCTGAAGGTCCTGTATGCCGATGTATGCAAGTTACCGGTCTCCAGAGCTTGCTTACCGTTCGCATGATATGGACACTATCATCTAGCGCTTAATGGAATCAAGGCCATAGGAAGTGAAGCGTATACAAATCATTCACCCAACGAGTGTTATAAAGTAGCCATCAATAAGTCAAAGGATTATGTGTGGGTTCTCCAGCATCAGAGGGGGCTTCTTTAAAGATCGTCGATCTGGACCTGGTGTCATACTTGGAAGTCGCCCGGCGGCCTAGCTGCAAACGTACAGGGCTATACCCTGGCAGGTGGTTGGCCGAATTGAACTAGCCACAAATCAACATTTTCCCAGGCCCCGTATCGCGATGCTCCTATCTCCCTCGTTGTTTCCGATGCGTAAGTTTGGCTACTTATCCTCGCGACTGGGCCCTGGATGTGTGTAGAAGGATGATGAAAAACCATCTGGCCATTTCTGCAATGCGATTTAAAAATTAATTGACCGAAGAGGCCTCGGAAAACCAAGCATGTTGAGGGGCTGATAGGGGGGGTGAAGGTGGTTTTATCGCATAGTATACGAAACCGCAAAGGAAATGGCCAGGATGGCCGATATAAACAGAGCAGAGTTACAGGTGTGGTTTTACGCGAGTTCATATCCGCCGCCGCTTACTTTCCGACGAAATCGCTCCGCCGTTCCCTAAACCGCCCGTGTCACCATCCTCCTGCTGACGAATCTGTTGGCCCAGCTTCTGCCTTTCCCGCGTCTTGAGGTTCATGAAGGTCAAAATCTCGTAGTCGTCGAGAGAGAGTTTCGCGGTGGGTGCGCTGGACTGGGGCGTGTCCGATGCAGGCGCGTTGTTTTTCACTCCCGCAAAGGATGAGAAAGACGGTGGTGGTGCAAAGGAGAATCTGGGCGGTGAAGTGAGGTCCGGAGTGGCCAAAGTTTGTGTCCGCCGGGTAGAAAGGTCTATGGCTTCAGATCCAGAGTCATCGTCGGAGTCAGCGTTAGAAGGCCCAGAGGGGGCTGAAATCCCAGCCTTGGCCAATGGCGAGGATGACGGTCGAGTGGGCTCATCGCTAAGGTTCTCAAACTTGTCCAGGACCGCCGGCTGCCGCCCTTCAGCCCAGGACCGCTTGTAAATCCCCGCGATGGCTTCTGATGAACTATTAACGGCTGAGAACTGACAATCAGGTGCGGTAAAAATAAATAAATCATAGGAGGAAGGGGAGGGGGTATAGGTAGCTTGGGAGTTAGTATTCAGGCTGTATCTGCTCACCCCTACAGTAGCGCGACACTGCAGCGTATCATTGGATTTCTACAGGTCCCTTCTTAATGGTTTTCTTCTTTCACTTACGGCTGAAACGATGGAGCGGTAGACGACCAACGCCGAGCTCGTCTTCTTCTTGGGCGGAGCCATAACGACGTGGTCAATTGGCCCAAATACCCGGAAAGTGGCGCGGATATCAGCCTCGGTGCGTGGCGATTCCTCCGTCGACGCTGAGGGTGCGGAGCCCCATTTGATGAGGACCGACCGGTCAATCTCCCGGACCTGTTCGGCGAGGGCATACTTGCGCAGCACCTCAGCCTCCTGGGCCACCTTTTCGGCCTCGGCGGCCTGCTGCTGACGCTCACGGGCGCGGGCGGCGCGGGTCCGCTGAGCGAGTTCAGCCTGATACGCCGCAGCGGCCTCGGCCTCCCTAGTTGTACGGTCGCTCGTCTTTCTCATCCCCCCTGCCGCCGCCGATGCTGCCGTGGTGGAATCACTGGGGTTGTACCGGTCCTGGTGGGCCTGTCGCTCGGCGCGTTCCAGGTCCTCCTTCATACGCCGGCGGTGGGTATCCATCTCAGCCTGTTTTCGCCGTCGTTCCTGCTGCGCCCGGACGCGACCATCGTACGTAACTCGCTTGGTCGCATCATTGAGGGTGTCGTAGGCCACCGACAGCTCGTGGAACTGTCGCGCAGCGTGTGGGTTGTCTGGATTCTTGTCCGGATGGCATTTGAGAGCACGGAGACGGTAGGCTTTAGTGATCTCCTTTGACGTACTGTCGAAGGCCACCCCTAGGACCTCGTAGAAATCAATGTCCTGGGTCGGTGTTGGGTCGGCCATGGCTTATAGAAAGATTCAAAGCGCGGGCTAGGGAAAGTGGAAAGGAGAAAGGACGAAAGGGGGGGAACACACTGAGGCCTGGAGCAGGCATGCTCAAAGGTCCTCGGGTAAGGATATGAGGAATAGCGACTTTCTGTACTGGCATGTAATGGCGATGCACGCGACTTGCACTACCCGGATGCCTTCCGGGGCATCGTAGTGTATATTAGTGGTCCTCATGCTCTGGGGCTTCAACCTTTGGTTAAAGGCGTTTAGGAGTTCTTCGACCTAAACGCACAGAATACTTCCCAGCGGCTATATCGCCCCTCCCCAGTCCTCCCTCCCATCTACAAGTACCTTCCTTTGATGGCAAGGAAAGGGTGATACTTCCATATACTGACAGGCTGCCCAGTTCACACGTTAGGCTAATCCAATGGCGCCGATCATGAGTATAGCAACCATTAGGTTGTTCTCCACAACGATGACATTTTTGACCGACCCCTTGGAGTTATAGGCAAGCCTAACCGACGAACCCTCGGTCGCTGGCTCTGCATACTGTTGGGGCAAGTCATGATTTCGTATCGCATCTATTAAGTACACCACTGGATACGTTACAGCTTCTGTTCCGTGAACGGTTAGGCCAGCACCACCCCTGCTTCCTTAATGCAGTCTAGCCGGCAGTTTGTACCCCTCTTCCCTTCACTCCCAAGCTAAGCCACCGTGCTCTGGAGGACCCACGACGATCATGTTGAAACCGTTCTACCCACCCAACGCCCTCCAATTCACAGACCACTGGTGTCCAGTCCACCAGTCTCCGAACGTTCATCCTGCACATCTGCCAGAGAAACCTCTCTCGTCGCTGAGGAGGGGCGAACCATTACTTCCCTGTAAGGCAGTCTATTCACACACACACACGCACACCCTCCCCTCGCCTACGCCCATCAGGGTTATCTTTGGCAGGGAGTGTACCCATATACTTGCCTCGTAAGGATGTGCCCGGGGCTAGGGTCCGGTCGGGGTTCATGACGAATGGTAGAGTTTGGAAGACTGACCACACGATTTACAAACTGTTACCAAGCGCCAACCACAGCAGGCACTTCGTGTTAGAGAGGCGCTAATGGCTGACACGGGGCCCTCAGGAACGGAGTTGGCGCTACATCCCCTACCCACTTACCATGTTAGGTATTCATGAAACAAGGAGCCACCTTGCCTACATTAATAATTATAGCGGCCTTGATTTGGTCATCTGAAGTAGGTGTAGTGACGGATATTTCTATGGAAGAGACCTCTCTGTCTGGGACGGCCTTCTATATAAAACCATGAAAGTCCTACCTATTCCTGAAAAAGTACATCCGCTCACCTCACCCTTTACTGGTATATACTAATAATTGGACCCCTCCTCTCTACCTATCGTGTAATTTATTGACCATGATTTCTATTCGCCTCGCTGCTGTCGCTATCCTGGCCTCCTTAGCACTAACCGCCCAAGCCGCCCCCGTGGAGCAGCCTGCCGCCCACACCTCCGCCAAACGGGCCATCATTCACATCCCCAAAATGGGGTTTGATCGGATGCGTTGGTAATACTAACCTCCTCTGCGCAATGCCCGGTGCGCTACAGGTAGTTAAGAGCGCACACGCGTAATCTAGCTGCTACTTGGTTAGAATATCCCTATTGACACCATCCACCCTATTGTTACAAGACCCACGTCGTTCAGAATATGACGCTTACTTTGATATCGCTGCCTCGAGAGATTAATTTCTGGTTATGAACGCCCTCTAATAAACCCCTTCCACGGCCCCAACCCAAAGGAATTGGCCCTAGAAATAACTACTTCAGGGTAAACATCAGATACTTTAATTATACCACGTGACTGAGTACCGCCGGACCTGGCGCTGCTCATTTGTTTGGTTTACCAGCCGGAGAATGTCCTTCCGCTATAGTCAACGAAGGGGGCGACCTGTCGGTAATAACGGGCATTCCGTCAGCACGCGATTCCTTTCACTTACCCTTGTCCATCCACTCCGTCATTACCTACCCTGCACAATACCATCACGCTAAACAACGTTAATAGTAGCCAGCACCACTTTAACCTTCGCTAAAGTCCTCGTTACCATCCCTCATTTGTTTTCCACGCCCGAGGTAGCTGGCACACGACAAGTCCCCCCCCCACATGGAGGACTACTACGACATTGAAGCCATTTTGGCTGACCAGCAGGTAAGGGGTTCGAGTCCACTTAGTCCAGACCCCTAGCTGTTCCGGACCGAAGGCTGTCCTTTCCCTCATGTGGATTGGCCAACCATTCCGCCTGCTGCCATTTGCCAACTCTCCGTGACCCTCTCCATCTACCCACACATACACGCGCGCACCCATGTATACATTATTTCCTCCGTAGCGCATTCCCTGTGTCCTACTGGTCGACACACCGGGCCTTGGGATGGGTGACGGTGACCACCACAGCGCTGCCGGGTCGAACGGGGGCGGTAACGTGATTCCGGCTCAAACCAAACTGGAGCTCCCCTACTGGCTCGCCGAGGCCATGGCTGCTAACGACCTGTGCGAGCTCCAGATGCCCAAACCGTTCGGGTCCCGCATGCGTCGCACGCTACAGGCTTCTTGCTATAATGTTAACTTCCACTCGCTGTGTCCATACTTTTACCAGTTTGGACTCAAGCTCGCTGCTGCGTAAGTACCCCCCCTCCTTCTCCGTGGACCTAGATGTCAGGTTGGGAAGGGATGCGGTGCGCTCTTGAACGGCGACGGAGGAGAGGGGACGCACCGTTAATCTTTGTAGACCCTGCAGAGATTGGAATAACCAACGCCTTTACTCCTTAATTATTTGTGAACCCCGCTCTACCCTGCGCTTCGACAGCCTCGATGAGCCCCAACTGAACGAGCTCCTGGCCGACGTAAGTGTTAACATTGATCTACATGTTATTTATCTTTTAGATATTTTTTAAACCAGTCTCAAGCTTTGTGTTATCTTGTCAATTACTGAACTGTCATCTCGTAACTCGCCCATTCCCCCTCCCCTCACCCTTTTCGTCTCATCCAGGTATACCGGCAGCGCCTGGCCTTGATTCTGGACGCGGCCCAGCGAGCGGACTCTCAAAACATGGCCGAATTTGTCATCCAACTTGATGAAAGCGAGCGGCAAGTGTACAAGGTTGCCAAGCGGGGCACCCACGCCGTCCGAGAGTGGCAGCGCGGCCAGCTCAACCGATTGCAAATGGCTGAGGTGCTCAAGCCGTTTCGGGAGCGCTAGACTCACAACTTGCCGGAGCAATGTGTCAAGTTAAAATGCATGGTGGGAGGGAAACCATCATCGTTGTACTAACAATATATTTATCCAGCTCAACAAGATGGGTAGAAAACGCAAAGTGATATACATATACCCATACTAAATAGATAAGGGAGCGGATCGGTCGTTTTCAGAAACGTAGGCAGTCAAAGAGAGGCTGACGGAAAAGAGCTGAAGAGGCCGGTTTACTTGTCGGTCTTACCGCTCAGCCAGGAGGGAATGAATTTGCTGTACCAATGTTTGTGAGGAGCGTCGGAGGCCTTATCGGTATCCCCAACGGATGGCTGTTCATCGGCAGCCGTCTCGCTGCTAAGTTCCGGGCGGGTAGATGTCCCCAGGTTCCCCTGGGTCATGGCAATGCTTTGGGCTGTCGCCATTCCACTAAAGCGACGCTGTAGGTTCTGCACAACGGCCGGGTTGCCGCTGGCGGACGTGGCGGTAGAACTATGCGGAATGCAACTGCCAACGGCGACGAGGGCCAGAGTGCAAACTGTGAGGGTGAGACTGGTACGCATGGTTCTGATAGTAAGAGGGGCGAGGGAGAGTGCTATGATGTTGACTTAATGAATAAATTGCAATATTTCCTCTTTTATTTTTTGGCACCTGGAAGCCAAACGCTGTTGTTTGATTGCTGTAGCTGAAAGGGGGGAAGGGGAAACGATTGATGGCTGAGATCGAGGGTGGTGACACAGGCACTTACATCACTTGGAGGAGGCTGCAACTAACTAAAAGTGAGGGGGGGGCGGCGATAATTGGTATGGCAAGATGATTCAGAGAGGGCGTAAGTGTAGCTAGAGTAGTGTATAGGCGAGTAGGGATAATTAGTGAGAGGAGACCGTGGCCAAACGGATGAGTATTTATATTAGAGCGAGTTCCCCTGCACGCTAAACGGCCCAACCTTCGACTGGGAACGGTAGGCTCTAACAGAAATAGTAGGTCGTCGGCAATGGTGAGCAAACAGGTGGGTTTGAGAGAAGGGGCCGGAGGTGGGTGGGAAGGAGGGGGCGCTAGTCATCACCCGACGCTGCCGTGCCGTGTGTCACCCGGCTGGCCCTGGTCCGTACAACACTCTTTGTAGTGAAATTGGGCCGGGTAGGAGGGAGGGAAAGGACACAGCGGGCCCCAACGTTTTCGCCATAATTATTTTTTACCGGCAATACCCCTATGTGGCTGCCAAATCGAAATCACAGAGTAAAGCGAATCGGTGAGGTTGGAACAATGTTAGTGGGGCCAGCATTCGGGAAAATACAGTGAGCTTCCAATGGGAGCTGGTCTGTACCGGATATGTAGCCGACCGGTAAAGGAATATCGCCAAAAGGGAGGAGAAAGCGGCGGTGGGACGAGGGGGGGGGAAGGCCTACGCACACCAACTTGATGTCGGAATTCCATGACCCGCACCACAGGTCCGACTGGCATCCCTCCTCGCCTTCCGTCATATTTTTTTCCTTTTAGTCGAACGGAGGCACGCCTCCTACTATGTGGGTCTTCTCCCCTTGTGACGTCGAGCCGTGCCATGGCCACAGGATGTGATGGACCCGACACGACCGTCGGCTTGATAAGAGCTATGCCCTGGAAGCCTACGGCACCGGTGGGTTTCACCTTGCCATCTCCTTCCGAAACGCAGCTTCATACGACAGATACCCGTGGTACCCGGTGGGTCCGTGAGGCGGGCTAATGGTACCGGTGTGTCCGCTTGGTGGGTTGAAAAGACATGCATTACTCTAATCGACATAATTTTTGAAAGAAAACGAATCAAATTAGGGCATGTCCACTCAGGCAGCCGAGGCCCGAGCGAGTTCTAGGGAGACACGAATACACTATAATGGACAGGCCCATTGGGCAAAGGAAGTTAGAGAACTGCGGCCAGCAGGGCAGGCCGAAAAAGCAGTACCCGATAGGGATAGTATAGCTAGACTAGACAGAGACTGTTGTCCGTTCGTTTGGTTTAGCGGTTACGCTTTTTCCGCTTTGTTGGCTTGGGTTTGGGTTTACCCAATAAAAGGTGGTTGGCCTCCGTGAGGTTTTCTGGTGTTAGCGTAATACAAGTCTCCGAAGCTTGTGACTCATCTGGGGTCTGACTGAGGTCGGCCTCGAAGGCCTTAGAGTACACGCGGTTGCGAAAAATGAGCTGGTCCCGGAAATCCGGATCGTCTAGGTCGTCGTCGGCGTAGAGGATACGTTGGATCTTAACGGTTTGTGGACTGCCAGGTGACGTCAAGCCAGCCATGGTATCCATTTCGACTTCATCGTCGGCCGGTGATATTGAAGAATCGACGATGCCGTGGTCTAGGGGCGAAGGCGGGACCTCCGGGAACAAGGGCGGGGTCAATGGAACGCCCCGAAGGCATGATTTCGGCGCCGAGGTGACCGACCGTGGCAGCGGAGAAGTGGGTCCGTCGGGCGGGTCGTCATCAAATTCCACCAGGTTGGAATTCCACCGGATTCGTTGGAACTCGGCGATGGGTTCGTCGCCATCGTCCTTGTCGGGCAGTACCATGGGTTCCACACCTAGTCCGACGAGTATTGTGCCGCTCTCCCACGAGGATGGGGTGGTTGAGGAGACGGACTGCATATCGTCGGACCCGCCGAGCGAAACGAACTCGGCAGGTGGCGAATCCGCCTGCATGGCGTCTGAAGAATCGGCCACATCATCAATGGTCGCTAGGGTCGCCATGTCGGCCTGAGTGAGGTTAGCGTCACTGGGCAAGTCCACCCACCCATCGTCATCACCATCCTCAGACATAGCCACGCCGTACATGTCCCCGTCTTCATCCTCTTCAAACTCCTCCTCCACGACCATGGAGGGGCTCAGAGGCCGTGGTATCTCTTTGCGTATGACCACAAGTTCCAAGTCACGCCGTTCGTACCGTTCGTTGAAGCGTGTGTTGGCGGCGGTGATCTTGCGCAGCTCAGCCCCAGTCAGCTCACCTAGGGGCTTACGGCGCGGGGCAGCTCGGTTGAGCCGACCGCGTAAGGGCCGGCGGGCGGCTGGGTCGCCGGCCGGGGATGGTGAGGGTGATAACCCTGTGACACCGTTCACCACACGGGCCCGTACCGTGGCCAGCCGCGAACTAGTACGGGTCGACGCCGATTGAATCGGAGTGTCGTCAGCCAATATGGATTCCGGAGACAAGGCGGGTTCCCAGGCGGTGTCAGGAGAATCAATGGGTATAGCTGCGGGGGCCTCCCCGACAGTGTGTGGTGGCAATGGCGATGACAGCGAGGTCGGCGACGAAGTAGCCGAGTAGCTTTCGGTCAGTACCGGTGGTGATATTGGTGCGGCTCCCTCAGTGTCCATGGCTTTCGACGGGGAGGAGGGTGGGTCGCCTTGGCCGGTGGGGGGAGGAGGGTCGCAACGAGTACGTTTGGTCGGCGTGGCATTGGGCGACGGACTCAGATCGAGTTCGAAATTGTTGCTGGGCGAGTTGACGTGGATGGTCTGGCGCCGGTAAAAGTCGATGGTTCCTACCAGCTGGCGCTCCCGGGTGGTGACGGGACCGAAGAAGACTTCGTCCTCCGACACGTCACTGCCGTCGGAGTAGCCAACGGACGGCTTGTTCGCGGAACCCGTCCGCGGCGGTGTCGGAGTGGATGTTGTGGTGTAAGAAGGGGAGGCCTTGGAATTGGGTGTCAATGTGGGACTAGGGATGACTGCGGCGTCCTCGTGAGATTCTGGTTTTAACATGGCACTCGGGGGCCGTTGTCAGCGGCAAGAGGAGGGAGTGTAAACGGTAGACTGGTAATGTAGACGCCAGAAGGTAGGGGCTGAGATGTACAAGACAAATATTCGGGCAAGCCACGGGGAAGGTGGCATACAGCGGATAATAATGGGAGAGACGACGGGTAGTAGTTCCAACTAGTACACACATGAGCCGAAGGATGAATGCAGGCGGTTGTTCAAAAACTAGATATGCACCGGAAAGAGAAGCCGAAAAATGAGTCCAACGGTATGAGCCCGACACGGCGGTTTCATGCCATGCCTGTCCAATAAAGGTGGGAGGTAGAGCAGGGGAATTGAAACAGGGGCGAATGGGGTGCCTGGCCCAGGACGAGTCTAGCTGCCAAGTGGCCACCAGGCAACCCACGGACCTGCAGCTCAGCCATCACGTTGCCTATAGACAGTCAGTTGGGGAGTGGACCCATTATGGGGCAAAGGCACCTTTCCCCACGCTGGCAACAACAACACTAGGCACCTGGTAGATATATACCAGGCACGGCGCCACCCCTTTCCTGCCACAACCGTTGTTTTTGCTTCTCCGCCTCGTTGCTAGGCAAGGGCCAGAAGGTGAACACTGGTGTACGCTACATACGCCGACCATCTAGACTAGTGCCGCGACGGAGAGCCTCGCTCCAACGGTCGGTCCCCTAACCCGGACCGTCCGCCACTGATCGACGGACTATGCTATACGGTGCCGGCAAGAGACCCCACTCTTCCTCCGCCGTTCATCCACATCCGTCCCAATCACAATCCAGCTAATCAACAAAGAATATACCGTCATGACCATGTCCCCGGGCCAATCACTTGCTTATTCGAAGTAGGAGCGTTTTTCGTGGCGGCGGAGCTCAATAATCGAATCCCGCCAAACTCGAGCCCTCCCCCCTCCCAAAACACACCCAGTGTTCCGCCTCACCCATTTCAGCCCATTAGCCCATGACACGGTTTGAGACGTAGCCATAGTCCAGGCACTATTAGGCTGGCAAAACCTATGAGGCACCCCTTGGGCCTATTTAGCAATTTTATCTCACTGGTTCCTGAGCCCCTCACCTTATTTTGCCACGATGGGTGGGCTAGTCCCGTCCTCAACACCACCTGTTTCCACACATCAAAGGGGCAGGTGCGGCCATCCCCTGGCTCCCCTCAAAGCTTCCCACTTACCGTCTCAGCATGAGCACCTTGCCTATTACCAACAGGCCACCGCCACTGTCATTTTAGCGCCATCATCAGTAGTGACTCCATGTCGAGCCACCTCCCCCCCGCATATTACTTGGATCGTGGCGAGTACCCACGGAAAAGGTGACTGGGTGGCATCATTCCCACCCCCCTTCGGCCAAACACGCCATCCCCATCGCCTCATTACTTATTTGTCGCCGCACCTCCTTCGCCTACTGAGTGGAGCGCTAAATCTCGACGAGTGCACGATGGGTTGTTGTTTTTTCGTCCCACAAGGTGCGTTGATTCACCAGCACACACGGAACTTTCTCTCTATTCGGTACACATACATACGCACACACACACACATATCTGGCACTGGCCTCTAATCTGTCTTGTCGAGTGAAACGGGAAAATCCGAGACCATTACGCGTATCCGGCAGCAGTCGCTTCCTAGATCTGTTTAGTATTTGTGGGGGGGGGTTTGTTGACATTTAGAGTTCTCCATGACCCTCCCCGGATAATTCAGCCAGTCCCTCCATTACGGCTCACTGTGGGGAATCTCCTTGGTGGAGACCTTAATGTGAGTCGCGAACTATAGTTCAACAGTCGATAGTATGGCGTCAGCGTTGTCGTGGACCAACAGTTGTCACGCCGATGTAACTGTAGCATCTCAAGGCTGGGGGCCTGCAGCCGCACTTATTTTTCTTCAATCACAGGCTAGTAGCGACGGCCGCCACCGTTGGACGAGTGCTACCAGCGGTACCACGTCGGCTGATGTTGGCGAGCTGTGCCTTCTTTTCCACCAACTGGCTTCTCCATACGCACCCCGACTGTCGAGCGCTGTCGCTACCCTCCTCCTCCCCCCGTCTCTTCCGTCTGCCCTTCTACCGCCGCTTATCAAAATTACACATTGCAGTCTCATGGCCTAGTACCCTGTGGCGTCGGAATATCTCTACACAAGCACACTACCGCCCTTCCTCCCTATCGACCATAGTATTCACCACATGTTATCGATGGTTTCTTAGCTCCACACTCTGTTGCAGACAGCAATTACGAAGGGCCGGCGAGTTGTTTCAGAGCAACTAACCGCTAGTAAGGTAAGCATACTAGGGCCCTGCGTGGCGATCGTGACGGATCGTGCCATATTGAAGTAGTGACAGGGTTTGGGAAAGACAGAGGTGAGATGGCCTGCCAAGGTACTCTGTGTGTGGGATAGACTGTGTGGTTGACAGTTGTAATGACGCCAAAGACATGCTATTGAGGAGGGGGGGGAGAGGAGCACCGTGGACCGTCTGACCACTACCTGCTACGCCTCCTTTGCCTATCCCCCCGGCTTGTCCTACCCCAAGTCCTTGCCCTGCATTGTGTTCGGAAAGGGAAGGGTAGGCTTGGGATAGGTGGGTTCGCTTCTTTCCATTCTCCCCTCGCCTCCCGCGCATTCCTCGATCCCGGCTCCTTCCCCCGCACTCCACCATTGGTTCCACATTATATTTTTTTTTATTATTATCATCATCAGCCTGTCGCTCTCATAGTAGTCGGACTCTCTATATAATTACACACAGGCCCCCCCACCCTCTGTTCGGATTGTCACCGTCACCTTCGCCCGTTATCAACAGCGCTCCGCCTTGCTCATCTATCCTCTACTTTCCTCTATCCACATTATAACTTGGACTGTACAAGGTTTGTCTTTACACCTTTCCCTTCCGTCCTTTCAATTATTCCTCGCCCCCCTCCCTCCTCCTCCTCGTAACATGGTCCCCGCCGTACACCACGCCTACACTGCAGCGCCGATGGAAGATACCCACACCACCCTGAGCCCGCGCGGTTCCCTCCTCAAACGGGCCAAGTCGGTCGTTTCGCGGCAAGCCAAGACCACCCAGCTCTCTATGTTGCGTCGCACCGGCACTCTCCGCACGCGGGCCGAGCTCAACCAGAATGCCGTCGACTGGGTGAACGCCCAAGAGGCCTATCTCTTCCAACAATCCTTCTGGTCGGCTCGTGAGGGCCTCAAGAAGGCCCGCCAGCTCGAACAGCGTGAAAAGGACGCCCAGCTCCGTGGTAACGTTCTCATCCGACTCGTCAAGCTGCACGGCCATGCCGGGTTTACCTGCGTCGTTGTGTCCGTACCCGACCGCTTTCTCGTACGCGGTGATATGGCGCCCTACAAGTATGCTAACGAGTCGCGGACGGAGACCATCCTGGAACTCAAGACGTATGACCCGTTCCACATGGATATTGTGCGCGTGCTGGCCCAGCGGTACAGCCTGAAATAAGCTACCTTAGCCTACCCCACACTTTATCCATTTCCTCCCCCGCATCCACCCTCTTCACCTTCTTCTCTGTACCCACATATCCTCTTCGCGCCTCTACTCTTCGTGCCCGTCTCCCATATCCGAACGGCAACTGTACCACTCCCTTTTTTTTTTGGACGGGTTTGAACCCGTTGCTCGCATCACATCAACTCATTAGGTTCATTTTATCTCCACAGCACACTGCCAACCATCCTTTATGTGTGTATGTCCGTTTTTTTGTTTTTGCCATACCTCTCTGTGTAGCCGTCTTTGCGTTTTCCTCCTCTGCCTGAAAGACCCCACCGCCCCCGATGAACCCCGTCCCACAGGCTGTGATCCTCACAGCGATCGGCAGGTGCTGGCGCTTGATTGACCCGATCGTGACGATCATGCCCCCCCCCTCTATCTCTCTCACTCTCCGTCCTCTACATCCAACCGCCCGTGCACCGAAGCCTACCCACACAACACGACACCCTTGGTCCAAACCATGATGTCAGCATTTCATTCGACGCCAAGGCCCCAACCGACGACCTGCGTGGACTCTAACTGGCGTACCGGCACCTCAAAGGTCACAATACCCCTCTCACAAGATAAAATATGCCTATTAAGCTCAATTATAGTTACAAAACCCTCCCCTTAAATGGTCAATATCGACAGGAGGACGGGTGAAGGTTGGAGGGAAACCAGAGTATAGCCCTGTCGGAGATACGGCGAAGGTTCATAATCAGTAGGTCGAGTGGAAGCGGCAATGGCGAATAAACTTGATGAGGTAGCAACAGTGTCGTTTGACTTCAACGAATCGCGGAGGACCTCAACCCGTCCGGATAATCTGCGTTGGAAATGGCGGGGGGAAGGTGGCAGTGGAGCGTGCGTAATGTGGCAACGAGTTAGTTGGTGGATATGATCGAGGATTCGGGAAACGGTGCCTGCATATTTATACCCGCGGTCTCCCCGACCTCGGTCGGACCGTATCATTATGCAACCATGCCCATAATTCACTTCTTGGTACACCTGAATTGGGTCCACGGTTGGTCTACCGGACTTGACTGTTAATGTCGACAGGCTGGGTTAGTATCTCTGCTCGTGGTGACTCTCTGAATAGGGGGGGGGGAATACTTACCGCAGTTACCCTGGCTGACCAATTTCAAGCATTCGATGGCCCAAGCGGAACCGAGTGATACCAGGCAAATATGAAAGGAGAGGGGAAAAAATGAGGACGGAATAATGGAGAAGGGGCGATAATGTACATTATATATTTAGTATAATCAATGGAAGCGGTGAACAACTGAAACGGAGCGTCTGGTTCTCTTATCAAGACGACCTTCATGGGCCTCGTCATTATTTGGCTTTTCGTGAGGGTGTGCGGGGGGACTGTCCGGATGCTGCGTCCCCTTGTTAAGGGTGAGCCGACGGGTGGTGGACTAGACTGAGTGCTGGTGGCGCAGTGGTAGGGGGGTATTGCGATCAAATTGGAGGGTGTGGGTCCAAACAGTAGTGTTCAAGGGTGCAAAACAATATACGAGCTCCAATCTTCAGAAGTCCCCCCCATTGGTTGACACAAACGCCACCCTACAACGGTGGCTGATATGACACTTTTAAGTGTCCCAGCCCACCTGTACAAACACGGGTGCTGGTACCTCTTATCGTAAAAGGTTTTTCTTACGCTTCCAACGTCGGCTATCGGCCGTACGGACACCCGGGTCGACGGCTCCTAGGGTACAGTCGGGGTTACTACCGGCAGGCAGACTAGGTTGCTGTTGGCACTAACCAGCGTGACCTTGGTTGAGGGTCCAGCCTCGTGCTGGAGCTGGCTCTGGAGTCGCTCGATTTGAGATGTGGCCTGGGCACAGTTCTGTTTGGCAGTGAGGCGGACCACTTTGACCTGGAACTGTTCGGCGGCAATCGCCGCCTCAGCCTGACTGTGAAGGAGGGAGACTGTGACCTCGGCATTGATCTCGGCCTCAGCGCGGCGTCGGGCCTCTATGGCAAGCATGTGTTCAGCGCGGACGAGCTCGGTGACCAAGTAGGCCTGGACTTCAGTGCGCACCTGCCAAATGTAACGCTGGATTTTGGTTTCCTCCTAACAAACTTTGCTGTTCTCCTCGGCCGAGGAGGGAATGTGGATAATTGAGGCCAGTTTTGACAAAAATCTGACCACAATGGCGCACAGGTTTTCGCGGTAAATGTCAGCTATGTTGCTGACAATGGCACTCACCAGAGCAGCAAGAACGCTCTTTACAACCCATCCAAAACGAATGTTAAACTTTAGGAAATATATTTAATACGGCTTAAGTTGTATAAATGTGTGGGGTAACGAGGATTGAGAGGGCTACAGTATATTGGGGCCGCGGGTGGCCCGAGGTGAGAAAACAAGTAGGAGTCAAAGCCCAATGGATGGTTACTGTCGTTTATAGGATAGATTGGGGCCGGTAGTTATATATGTTGGAGTACCATTAGAAGTCCGACCAGTGCAAGGTTAGATAAGGCGGTGCCGGAGGCATCCGCTGAAAGAACAGAAAAACTTTGGATCAGTAAATGGAAAAAAGTAACTGTACTAAATCAGGAGGGGCTAATTCTCGATTAGAACGCGTGCAGGAATTAGCCCGGAGGCTTAGCCGTACCTCACTTAATCAGCGAGATTGGCTATGGTAACCACAGTGTGGTATCGAAGTATTAGATAGAAGGGAGGCGGAATTGGGGAGTTTGGGAGGAGGCAGACTAGGGGAGGTCGGGAGGAGATGGATTGGGAGGGGGTGAACTGGGAGAGGCCGGGAGTAAGAAAAGAGTGAAGGGATAAGTTAGAGTGAAGCAACTAGCAGAGCAGACCGGACGATTTCATATTTATAAGTACCGGCTAAAGCTGGGTAGGCGAGCCAGATCCTAGCTATGGCCACGGGCGGTGACATTGCCCTTCGTTGCCGTCCCCTCTCTAAGGCGAGACATCCACGAAGCTTGCGCACGAGGCCCGCTATCAGCTCAAACTCCTCATCTATTAAACTCTAACGTGGCATTACGACGCAAGGCCTACTACTGGGAGCCTCGCCCCCTCCTCCACCTTGGCAGGCTGGTCGGCACAAACATGTTACTGACACCCATGGTTAAGGACCATTATTCTTGACAAAAAGATGATAGTAAAGAAGGAGGAGGGAAGTCATGGATACCACTCCATCTCCCTCGTGGGCCTCCCTCCCTCCCGCATATGCCAAAATCTAATTAATACCGATCAGGCTAAATATCCTTACTCCCTTGCTCTCTCTCACCGGTATTACCGGCAGGGTGAGAAAACCAACGTTGCCGCCACCTCCAATTGTGGCGGCGAAAGCGCGTGGAGAGGGGAGGCAGGTTAGGCATTAGATAAGGAATTCGAACCAGGCTGACATGGGCTGAATCCATGGCCTATGGTGGCTACTATGTGCTCACATTTCCAGGTTCTTCGGTACTATATCAGTTTATGATTCCGCTGGCCTACACCCCGCATGTTCTACGGTGATTGTTAACGTACAAAAAAAAATGATCATAAGGAATGTCTACCCGAAAGTAGGAAACCGTGGCGGTGCGGTAACCTTGGCGACCGGATACCCGAACATTATACCGAGCTCAGCATTCAGCGTGCGCTCGACGAACACAGCCGAGTCGGGGCTGTCACCGCCTGGGAGGTTGAGACTGACATAGATCGGCCGGCGGTGCCTTTTAGCTATTAGAATATACCAAGCCCGGCGGAAACGGAGAAGAAGGAGGGGGAGGGGGGGGGTGAAAGCGTATGAATTTGAGCTTACATTGTTACACTATGAGGGAAGGGTGCTCTGGCGTGGTAAGAGATACAAGATATGGTCCGAGTTCCCTAGGAGACCATGTAGGCAAATTTACGGCCTGCCAAAGGCTCAGCGTGGGGTAGATGGGGGGGGGGGTTTAATCGATCGGATAACTTACCAAGCCGAGCGGACAAGTGCGACCCGTGTTCATTTTCGCCGGTCCCCATTAGCTGCGTCGTCCGGGGCACGTCCACCGACCAAGTCGGCGACGGGAACGCTAAAACAAGCTGTTGTAGCTGGGCCGCACGCCCTGACCCGACCCAGACCCACAATGCCCCGCCACCAGAACCCGACGACCCAGTGATAGTAGTAGTAGTAGTGTCGGTGGAACTTGAGGAGGATGGGGATGGGGGGCCAAGGATAAGGAAATGGTAAACGGTGTCGACGTAGCGATGCGACGCCGTATGAACCGTCCAGCGGCCCGCAGGTAGCGACGAGGCGGTCTGGACGTCGGTGGGTGTCGACATGTCTATGGTGAGGGAGAGGAGGAAAAGTGGGGAGGGGAAACGAAGGGTGGGCAGATGGAAAGGAAGCGTCCGGGTGCTGTCAAGATGCTCTTGGCCGCCGGAATGTGTGGCCTGCATACTTTCGTTCGGTGGATCACCGCCACCGCCCTCGGCTTGCGAGTACCCTCGAAAGTACCTCCTTCCCTGCTGGTTGGTTGGGCTAGCCGTCCGTCCCTCCCTCCCCCCTCAGAAGCTGGTTACTTCCACCCCCTTCCCCTCCCCCCTTGCAACGGTTGCATCCAACAGCCCGTTATGCATAAAAACCAATATCAGGAAATCATGATCGTGGACATGCGAAACCATCGCACCAACAATGAAGACTCCTCTGTGTACCCTTGAGTCGGGGCGAAGTCATCGTCTACTAGCCACCCTGAAGGATCAGATCCGGGCCAAAACCCTACCTGGTAGCCTGTTCAACACTACCCATCAAAGATGCCAAACCTAATCGGGAGATGGTTATCTGAATGTTTATATAAGGAGATGAATGATAAAAAGGCCGCCATCGTCAGGACGCTTTGGCAGATTAGGGAGAAGATGGTGATCCCTATGGAAAGCAACGTGCATAAATTGTATGCAAAAGCAAGGGCTACGTTGGAGTGCGACGTCATGACATCGACAGCGAGGACCCAGGCCAAAAAAATGTATATGTAATAATGGCAAGGCTTCGAGAAGCGTAGTTGTAGAGCACCATGCATACAATGCGGGGAAAAAGGCACCGGGCCCTGTGACAGGTTCCATGTCAGGAGCAGCTACAGGAAGGCGGTCACACAGTGGCCAAGGAAATGATGAACCTATCAAGGGTAATGCTGGTTATTGTCAGTATTGGGAAGGCTGTAAATGTGACTGTAAAAAGAGATAGGGAGGGGGCAGGGAGGTCGGGCCCGATGCATCAAGTACAGGAACCGGGGGAGGGGGAGGGAGGGGGTCCCCCATCCCCTCCCCGATATGCCGGGGTAAGTAAAGAAAAAGAGGAGCACTCATACATTATAGAAAAGAGGGAAGGTCGAGGGCGATGCGAACATAACGAATGTGGGGATACTATGATACAGAGGGATGAGGTTGTGGAGTACAAGGGAGGAGGAGGAGGTCATTGAATTGCTTAAAAGCTGATGACGTTGGGCGGTGACAGGCTCGGGGAGGCAGGGTGGAGAGGGTTGGTTGATGCGCCGCCGATGGTACGAGGAGTGATGAATGATTCGGCACCGCGGAGGGCCGGGGACGAAAACTCTGAATAACATGGGGGTGGGCTCGTGGGGGTCTGAGGGACTTCCTCATCAACCCAGCGGTGGGCGGCACGAGCGCCAGCATCCGCTTCGTTAGACAAGCGGGTCGCCAGCTGCGCGCGGTAATCGTTGCTAGTGGCGGCCATGCTGGCGCAGGGGGGCAGTGGTAAGGTGGTCCCGGAGGGCAGTGTCGTCGTCATTTCACGGATCACGGCAGGGGCGGGCGGCCCGGCCATGAGGCTCACCGACTGGTGGAGGGCGCGCGTGAGACTCTGGAGCGAAGAAGAGCGCAGGTGAAGTCGGGAGGCCGATTTGCGACGCGGTCCAAACGAAGGCGGGGCGACGCTGAAGCGGGGCGGGGCGGCCGAGGTATCCATAGCCGAAGGGTGCATGGCAGCGCGGCGGTCGGAGGCGGCCGGGTTCAGCACCGACGATGATGACAATGACGACGTTAAATCCGGGGCAGCTTCCAGCACAGGTGAGGCCACGACACTGTTGGGAACGGTGGACGAGGCCGACTCTACCAGGTCGCCCTCTTGCAGGCAGTCCTCCTTGTATACGGGCGGGTCGGCCAGCAGGTGGTCAATGGTAGCCACGACCAAGGTGATGGGCAGAGTGACCAATATCTTGCCGTGGAGCTCGCCCTGATGGACCTGGATTCCCACCTTGATCTTGTGTTTGATGCGCATAAAGTGAGTACGGCAATTCTGTACGATGGGCTTAAAGTCACCCGGGTGGGTAGGACGGGGAACCCGCAGGTAGACGGTCGTCTCCAGGTCGCCAGATTCGGAACTCTCCGTCGAGACGGGCACCTTGGTCTTGGCCGCCACGCGGGATACCCTCCGCTGGTGCTGCTGGTCGCCTGAGTGGTAGTAGGTGTACTCGTTGATGGACGCCGTGATGCTGTAGCAGCCGAGGTTGCGTAGGCGATCGGCGTCCGCCACACCCAGGATGTTAAATGCAGGGCCCTCGTGCGGACCGAATTCCCGGGTGGCCGACAGCTTACGGGCCAAGGCCTCGTCGCCGCTAGTGATCGTCGTGGCCACGGTGGACCGGGACGCGCTCATGCTCAGGCCGCCACCGCTGCTGCCTTCGCCGTCCGACTCGTGTGGCGAGGTCGGTTCGGAGATTGAGGTCCGGGAGGCGTCCGACGGGTGGCGGCTGTGGCGGGGACTCAACGTCGTCGAAGAGGCTGCCGACGAGACCGGGGAGGCGGAGCGCGGAGCCACGACCTCGTTGCGGAGCCGCACGGTAATGGGAATGACTTCGTCGAAGGCATAGACGGTGTTGGGCACCTGGACCGAGTAGCGCAGGTTGGACTCGCGGTGATAACCACTGTACCATGGCGGAAGCGAGGCCTCTGACAGGAGGTGGGACTCGTTGGGGACGGCGTACCGCTGAACGACGATACGCTTTTTGTCGACAATGTTGAAACACAAGGTGGGCCGCTCAATCTCGGCGCGCAGGGTGTACGACACGTGACCGTAAGGGGTGATTAATGACTCGGGGAGGTCGCCGGGCAGGGCGATTTCGAAGGGCCAGGCGTAGGATCCAGGCTGTAGGACCTTGGTCTGGCCAGGCTCGGCCACGAGGAATGACCAGGTGTGGCTGACCAGCTCGCGGGTCTCGTCGAGGTGCCGGGCCGTGGACGAAAAGGTGTCCCAGGCGTGGGACTCCAAGTAGCAGTCGATGCGCTCGAGGCCTTTAAAGGTCAGCGAGATGCCCTTAACCTTCAGGGTACTGGTCAGCGAGAGGCACACGGTCCCGCGTAGGATGCGACCCCGGGACTCCTCGGGGGCACCACGGAAAATGAGGACGTTCTCGGTGGTAATGATGCGGAGAAGGGGCCCACTGCTCGACGCCTTGGCCCCCACACTGGTGGCGAACGGCGCCAGCTTCTTCAGCATATTAGATGTGGAATGCGACCGGGGAATAAGCGGTGGGATGTCCTCGGTGGAGTTGCGGGACTGGCACGGGTGGAAGGCGCCGGGGACGGGGCTGCGCGTGAGAGGGGTAACGGGCTGCGACCACGGAACGTTTGATGAGGCCGACTGGCGCGGAGAGGCAGGGGTGGAATGATGATGACGGTGGTGGGTAAAGCTGAGGCGGGAGGCGGAACGGCAAAGCGCTGAAAAGTCGGACGATGCCTCTTTTATATGGTCGCGGTTCAGGAGGATGCAGAGCGGGTTCATGTCAGCCTCTTGCTGCCCGGGCTCGGGCGGGGGGCAGTATATATTCTCATGGAGAGCCCGAGCCACTAGGGAGGCGGTGGCTTGTTCCTGCTGCTGTTGGTGCGGATCCATAGTGGGCGAGCTGGCTTAGAGAAAAGAAGGGGGGAGGGCGAAGAAAGGGGAAGAGGCCGTGGAGAAGAGGCAGGGGCAAACAGAAAAAGGGTGGCGGGGAGGCGAAAGAGGAAAAAAATGGGGGCGAAGAAAACTGCGTAGGTACAATAGTGCAGGAGTCGGTTGTAATGGGCCACACACACACCAGGGTATGGAAATAACGCAGAGGGGGGAGGCAATATAGTCGGGGAATGGAAATCAGCAGTGTATCCCGAGAGAGAGGCGGACTAGATGGCAACCTAAAGCGATGCAGAGTGCAGTGGAGATGCCACCAGGATCATAAACTAATGTCCTAGCGGTGTCAGACGGAGGGGACGGGAGGAGGAAAAATACTGACGCGAGTCAGAAAAGGAGTGGACCAGCACGGTGATGTGCAGACAGGCCAACAGCCGACGATGCGGAAGAGGGGGACTACGGCGGCCGGCTTAAAGGATCGACTCGACTCTGCGACAAACGAATACTTGTGCGGGCGAAAACGGGAGGGGAGGACGAGGGCTGGCGCCGGGGCTTGGAGTGGGATGATACGCGCCAAGGACTGTCGGTGGGTAAAGGAGCGACCGATGAAGCGCGGGAATCCGGAGAAGTTGGCTAATGAAGGACGGGAGAGGCAACGTGGTCAATGGGCAGCGACAGTGTCCCACAAAAAATATAATCCAGATTGCAGCGTTTCGGGACGCGGGTGCTGGGTGGTTGTGATTAAAAAAAAGCTACCGGTACACAGTACCTTAAAAATGAGCGCAAGACAGGTGATGCCAACGAAGCGGGGTAGAGGGGGGGCGAGTCACGCGCGAGACCGGCTGGACTGACAGAGGCGGGGAGGGATCGGATGGAGAAAATGTAGACTGGTAGTGGGTGATGGATAAATATGAGCGGTCCCAAGTCCAAGCAGGGAGAAGTCACTATCAGTTGAAATGCAA
This sequence comes from Tieghemiomyces parasiticus, assembly GCA_027575765.1. Lineage (NCBI taxonomy): Eukaryota > Fungi > Kickxellomycota > Dimargaritomycetes > Dimargaritales > Dimargaritaceae > Tieghemiomyces > Tieghemiomyces parasiticus. Next base: position 12,790 of record JANBPT010000367.1, on the reverse strand, counting down.
GGCGCCAACTTGATGGTAGGGGCGAAATTGGTGGAGAAGGGGAACCAGTGTGAGCTGGGTCGGCGAGTGAGCCTTGACAAGAAAAGTGGCGGAGTCGGGTGCAGAGCCGTTCACTGTGACTCGGGCGGAGGGAGGCAGTGCGCCACAGCCTTGGGATGTAGATAAGGCTATGTGGACGTGGTGTTGCGTACGGGAGGGAGTGCGGTAGGGGCACGAAGGTAGGACGCGCACGACGGCTGACAGTCGACTATGTATGTATTGGTGAAGAGAAGGGGTTGGCAAGTGGGGGGGGGTAAAGCAGAGGTGTAGACATGCATTGGTTAGTGGAGGGGGGTCGAGATGGATGCTTCGGGTTAGGCTTGTGTACCCAAGTAGGGCCCAGTTTGATGGCCAACTGCAAATACTGGGGGAGGGGACAAGTGAATGATGGCGCGAGGGGGTGGAAGGGCAGAGGAGGCGCGGGCGAAATACCGCCAGTGGGAAGACGGGGTAGGGGAGCTGGGCCAGCGAAGGGAGGAGGGGTAAATAGCCGATGGGCCAGAGTGATTTCAGGACATCGGCATAGGGAATTGAAACGTCCGGGGGGGGGCACCGGTCCGAAGTGACAGGCCTGGGCCTAGGGAGAATCCCACAGCCAAGTCTGTCACTCGACGCCTCAGTTGACCTATGTACACCACCCTACTCCTACCAGTAGCCCCGTCCACCGAATAACGTAAACACCACCTGGAGAGCTCCAAGCACTCATCGTCCCCCGCCACCCACCCTAACAGCCGCTAACGCCGCCGCTAGACATGCATACGGTGCCTCCCGGATATCACTCCGAGTCAACCGCATATCATTTCCCACACAGTCTAGCCACCCCAACAAACCTCCAGTTGTGCAGGATATAGTCAGGCCGGCGGATGCATAATGAAACCGAAGGGTGACAAGGAACATGGACCAGCGTTTGGTCACCAGGGGTAGGATAATCTGAAGGAAACCGTGAGTAACGGGCCATCGTTGCGTAAAAAAAGGTATTGCAAGTGCGAGCCAAGGTATCTCTAAAAAAAAACCACCCGGAAGGCGACGACCAGACGCAACACTGCAGGTGGATCGATTAGCCTCATCCCGATTCGGTAGTCCGTGGCTTAACGACGGCATCACTTGGCAGTGTAGATGACTGCGAAAGGGAGATTAGACGGCGACCCGGGTGATAGATCACCTAGTAAAGACTAAAAATGGCGTGAATAGGATGGACACGGGAAACAATGGAGAATCCGGTTGACCTGGCAGTGGTCGAAATCCATCGGCCCACCCAGCCCTCAACTCTACCCCTCTCGCGTAATGTGGCGTGGAGAGGAACTAGAGGACGTATTCCTTTACCGTAATCGGGGTCAGGGTGACGCCATGGGTGAGGGCATGTTGTGGCAACCCGACAAGCCTACTACCATGGGTAGGAGAGGCGGGTGTGGCTTGTGACCAACAAAGGCCGTCAGGGCCGCGGTCCAGCCAAGCAAACTGGTAAATAGATAACATGGTGGTGGTAGGAAACGGAATCATAAGAGGGTGACAGCCCCTATTATCGGTGCAGGTTCGTTTGTGGTATGAAGTCAAAGCAATGTCAACTTACGTAATGTTGTCACTCGGAAGATGGGGGGTTTGATAGGTCGGTGGCCTAGCCACTTGTAAACTTGCTATAGGTGGATGTGAGGGTAGGGAGTCCGGGAATGTGCTCAATGACCGGGCGAGGGAGGGACTGATAAGTGGGATCTGGGATTGAAGAGTATAGGCGTGACAATCCAAGGCTTAGATAGTGAGTTGGAAGAGTCGAGTGGGAGGTGTCAAAACGCTGTGTAATTACGAGGTAGGGGTGGTGGAACCGCCAATGAAGAAAAGATTGAGTGTGGCTAGGATGCAGGTCTTTCAAAAGATTGATGCAAAAAAAAGCAAAGTAGTGATGATGGGTTGAGAATATCGAAGAAAAATGTGATACTGAATGAAAGGATGGTAAATATATTGGTGGAGACCAGTCTAGGCATGTATACGCCCAATGATAGGCGGATAGGTGCGAATAGTAAGATGGAAGGTAATGCAAGGGAGATAGGCTTCGGCAATGCGGAGGCCGAGCCCGAGGCGGGGTAGCAGGACCAGACGAGCCTTATATACAAACCGGTGAGTGCAAATAAGGCTCCTAAGAGACCTGCGGGCAGCCTGTCTCCACGTTGCGGGCGCGATAAGAGGGGAGAAACCTCCGAACACACCAGGCGCAGGACGGGAGACACCGCCGGGAAAAGAAAAATAGCGAAAGCTGTCGGGAGGAGAGGTCCTCTTCATCGGATGTAATCGGGGACTCACCTAAATCAACGGACGAATCACGTTGCAATCTCGTAGTGTTATTTTTCGCTTGGCCCCTTTGTCGTCATAAACTGGTGCCGTTAGTGAGTGGTCTGGGCGCGCCTCTCGTTGGACGGGAGACGGTTTGGGATAGTACCAACCAGTCGAAGTTTGGACAGGGAGGAGGAGGGGCGGGATAAAAAAAGAAACTAGGCAAAATGTAATGGCGGCTGGTCGTCTATCGCTTCCAATCGATTTGTTTTCGGTAACAAAGAAGAGGGGTAAGACGGGCCAAGGGTCAAAGGCCACCCGGTCAAAAAATTAGGGCGGTCGCTACAGCAAGGCTCCGATACTATTGTGGCTGAGAAAGTATATACACGCACACACAGGTACAAACCAACCGTAGGGTGAGTTGAGGTGGTGCAGGGATTCAAAAGAGGAGGGCTGAGAGAAAGAGAGAGAGAGAGAGCGTCCCAAACTGAAACCCAGTGTCAGTTTCAAAAGAAAAAAAAAAAGAAAGGGAGCGGGGGAGACGCACCTGGCAGGCTGAGTCCAGACCCTAGTTTGAGATCCGATGGGCATGATTGTGTTGGTAGGAGCAAGGTAAGGTTGTAGGTCGGTCGTAGAATTTGAACCCACATGTATCCGGGAGTTCCGAGAATGGTGCCCGGAATAATAGCGGGCAGTGGCAGTGGCAGTAGAAGAGAGAGAAGAGAGATAAAGCCGGGTGATGTCCAGCACAGATCGGGTCGAGTGGAGAGGAAGGTAAGATAAGAAGCGAGCCATAGGCGTGGGGCACAGTAAGTCCGGTTAAAATAGCGTGTTAAGGGTCCAGAGATTGCGTGCCGGGTAAGTTTGAGAGGCGATTGGCAGTGATGGATGGTGGTTGATAACAGTATTGGCGGCGCAGGGAAAGCGAGGGTAGGCAATTGGTAATGGTTGTAAGGGTCAAAAATAGGTTAGTCATGGCCGTTGTGCCCCAAGTAAGCTTATCGTCCTATCCGATCCGGCAGACTCAGCGGGTAGGCCCAGCAGCCTGTCTGCCCAAGATTAAAGGTGATAGAGTACACGAGGGAGGGAATGGCACGGAGCCTGTACCCCACGGCCCTTGGATTCGCGTTATCCTCGTTCCCCAATGGGCCACTTAGGATCCCCAGCGTTAGGGCTACAGGCCTTGGCGGGGAAGGCGGTAGGTTGCTCCACTTTGATGACATGTCGGGGCTAAGGACTGTAGATGCCTCCTACCCGATATCGGTTGGTATAGAATACACCACCTGATTCGTTCTATTGAACGCACAGACGACTGGAGAGATATGTGGTGCAGGTCAAGGCGACATTCTGCCCTAGTCGGTTGGTTACAAATACAGCCAAGTTGAATCGATCACTTACAGGTTAGTAGTCAAGTGTGTAGGGCGGGTGGGATGGGAGGCAAGTGGGGCGCGAGCCGATCTATAAATAGATTCGGTAGACACGATACCACGGTAAGTGAAGATAAGATTAAGAATGAGAGCGATCTGAGGGTGGTATCGGGATGAAGACACGGTGTTGGTAGGGCAAAGTATTTGAGGGTGGGGCTACACGAGATGGAGGGGGAGCTGATGCACCAGCGGGTTTGCTCCGACCGCGAAACGACGGCAGGGGAGGTGGCGGATAAGATTGAGATGGGCCGATATCGTTCAGGCCAAGCCAGCTAGTGTAGTGGGCGATAAAAGTGAAGCTTGGAGGTATCACACGGTACCCACAGTCTCAAGCTATCGAAGTGGCACAAGTAGTGATTTCTGGCGAGGTGGACCAGGAGGGAAGCAGGGATAGGCGAGGTTTTTTTTTTTTTCCTTATCGCTCGTTTCACCACGACGCGGAGCTCAGAATAGGAATGGGTGGTGAAGTCTAAAGGGAGGAGCTGGGTCTAGGCGGATCCTCAATAGGAGAGTTTCTCAAACCGCCGGGTAATACTAGAGGAGGAAGAGGTGCAAGACACGGGCGCACTGCGGATAAGCAGGACAGTGCAAAATGAAAGGCAGACACAAGGGTGAACGATAGATAGGGAGGGTTACGGTGTATCGCGGTTAATTAGGAATCCGCGGTGAACAGGGTGGACCGGGCGAAGAAGTCACAGGTGTCCTAAAACACAGGGGCCAGGGGTTGGGACTCGGTTGAGTATGAAGGCGGAAGGTGGTGAAGGTAAAAGCCCTGGTTGAGCTAAGCAGGATGAAGGGTAGCACGACAACAGATTATGTACACGATCAAGGCAGCTGGCTGGTATATACAGTGTGGCGTGGCTCAAGAAGTATGTGGATATGGACAGATGGTTAAAGTGGAGGGGCGGATAGGTGAGTATAGCTGGTACCCGAGGAGCAGTGGAGGGAATGCTTGCCTTTATATAGAGCTAAGCAAAGTTACCCCCCCTCCTTCGACGAGGTCTGTAGCCTACTGCAGGATCCGGAAGGAAGCGAGGGATGGTCTCGCCCCCCCTCAGCTCCGGATCCCTGACCCGTCAGCATGCGGGGCGTCCCGTCCGCCTGTCGCTGACTGGCTCTCATTATATGCCGACCGGTGCCACTATCCCAGCCATTCCCTCTACACAAAGAAGTCTGAAGTAAGAAACCGGTACGGAAAGCCCGGGGGGGCCGCGAGTAATGAGAACGCTGTACGACACATTGGCGTGTGCCTATGTGTGTGTATACCCGTCGAGGTAAAATAACTGAATGCTGCCTGATGCGAAAGGTGAGAGGTGGGCCGGATTTGGCGCGTGTCGGCTTGCGAGTGGCCGGCCGACCTGGGGCTGCTAGATACCACCCGACGCGTGATACTCGGCTCGTAAGTGTCATGGAGATCTTAAATGAAATGGGTCTTGTGGGGATGCACATTATTACCCGCACGTTTGTGTTGCATTAACAATGCCTCTTACCTTACACCCATGCAAGCAGGGCCACCGGGCTGTCAAGGTGCCCACCATCGACACCATCAGCACCTCACGGTCGGGCCCTACTACCCTTGTATGCACACTGCGGATGCGAGGGAGGGGTGTCGGGCCCGCCAAAGTCCCTTCTGGACTTCGGATCCGTCGTCGGCCGCGCATATCCGCTAGGGAGACTGACTGCTGACCAATGGCACCTAGAGGCGGAGGGTGGCAGGGGCGTGACTGACAATCTGAGTCACCCGCCAAGGAACCCCCCTCCCACCCATGAGCAGCTTATCTATCGTAGCTGGTAGGTAGGTAGACACCTTCACGGTCCGACCGCAGCCGGATAGTTCTAAGGGATCACCGCATTATGCACAGGTATCCGTCTAGGTCCCATGGAAGCAGGTCGACCTGCTGGCCGTGGTGCCTTACACAATGCGCAGAGAGTGCCCAGGCTTCATTGGGTGCTAGCGGTTCGAGTCTTTGGACCAACCGGGTGGCTATGGCCCAGAAAGCGTATCTACCAATGGCGAGACGGCTTCGCCAACGTGCTTAGTCAGCGAACCTACGCAGGCCCGACGATGATTTGTCGGACGCAGTTGGCCAATTAGGGTTGGAAAGAGCCCTTTGAGGGGAAGGCCAATGGCATTAGGCACGGCTACTACCAATCGTAAAGTTTTAACAGGGCCGGTGTATCGCCTGCCAGTGTGCAGCGTGCATATGTGTCCAATGGCTTGCCAGATATCATTTAAAGGTCAAACGTTAGGCGGCTATGCTACTCGAGCATGTAAGCTGAATTCACAGCCGGGCATTAGTCAAACGGCACCGGAGAGGCGCGGTCGAATCAAGCACATACGGTTTGGAGCAGTCATTGGGGGGCACATAGCTGCACATGCCCATTACAGTCAGTTTGAGATGCAATAGTGGTCCTACACAGCCCCAGTTAGTAGCCAGTTGGTCGCCCGCACAGGGTTTTGACCCATATGGTAGTGGCTCATTAGCGATAGGGACCCAACGGTTGCCCTTACGCTCGCGAGAGATGCTTCTTACGTCTTAGCCGTTAGTTCATACAAGGGTTATGTTATTGTGACTTGGGTTCTGGTTAGCTGATAACGGTGCACATGGTCATAGTCACTCGGCTCTTAATCAAGGGAGCGGGGCCAGACGAGCGGGTACATGCCCGCTCCGATATCATTAGCCTACTTCTTTTTTTTGGCCAAGTGGGCTGCACCTATCGATGGTCATTATGACCTAATGGGAAGCCGGGCTGTCCAACCTGATTTGGATGATGGGCGTACAGCGACCAGGGTAGATGACAGGCATGCTGAAATTCATTAACGGGTGCCACTCTGGATCCCTCCCTTTGACCTCTGCGTCGAAACTCCGGTTGGCAGTGTACATGTTGACACGGCTAGTACTTAACATCTCGCCGGCTCTGTGCCACACTTGCCTGGCCGTTCTATTAGGCATCTCCCACTCGGTAATAAATAGAAGCGTCACATGAGGTTCTACTTCGGCCGGGTTTGTTGATTGCTTTTGGGCACCATCTTCATACACTTTAGTCATACACGTACCATCCCTCCGGTGAGAACATTCTCAGAGGCTCTGTGAGGAAGAAGGGGGGGGGGTCAATATCACTGAATCTATCATCTACAGACCTGGGCTCTACTGGTTTGCGGGGAGATGCTATGTGCCCTTCCCTCGTTGGCGGGGTGCGATTCCGATGGAGACTATGCCAACGCGCTGGGGGTCCGGCACGGAGACTGAGAGAAAACTGTCAGATAGTATAGGTTAGGTGTGTCAGTATGGCGATTTGCTTCTTGGCGGTAACTTGGGTTGCCCAGTCTTAACGTAGAGCCGGACTCCATAGCCGATCGGTTAATAGGCATGTCTTATATCTATAAGAATATATATAGATATTCGTGACGAGGAGCAGGGTGCGGTAGTGCATGGAAGTCACATAATCCAGCAAGATCGTCCCCCCATTCAGCGGATTGACCGGACGGATAGTCCCTTATGAAGTCTCCCAGAATGAGGATGATCAGTTGACCTTTTGATTACAAATTAATCGGCACGCCGCAACATAGTAAGGGTCAACCTACGACCGTGGGCACAGTCGGCTGTGAGTCCTTTGATACACCTGCTGTGCAAAGGCGAGGTTAAAATTCCGTCGTTCAGAGGGGGGGTAGCTGGCGGTATGTTACTACCGTAGACGTTTGTAGTCACCCATATACCTTCCATTTCGGCTGCTACCCGTGCTATGTTGTCAACGGAACCGCATCTCATCCTTAGGACCGCCTTTTCCGGAAGATCTATTACAGATGGTCCAAAGTGGTTTGGGTTGGCAAAGCCAGAAGTAAAACATTGGTGTTATAAACGAAACCTATATAAGTGGCCAAGGAAAATAATTCTGCGATATAAACCATATGGGAATTTGGCCATTCCTCATTTCACAGCTTATCTTTTTTTACCGCTTCAGCATGTCAACTTTTGAAGCTCCTACTCTGCCCAAACTTACAATACGTGGTGCACGGGCCCTTATTTATTATTTTCAGCCCAACGCCCGCAAGGCAGGCTCCATTTTATCTGAGCTGCCTACCATGCTGGGTTGGGTGGTGCCACGGTCAACCAGTGGCTATCCCTCCTTTGTATGAGTCGCTACTCCCTTGAATATGAGCTCTGTCCTGGCCACCCATCAGCAGCATTAGCAACCTTTACGGGAACATAGTTCTGGGATTGCTAGAGGAAGGCCTTCAACTGACTGCTGACCAACTCGTCCCTGCCTGCAGCACTTCCCCTAGTACCATGCGCAATGTCCTGCGCAAAGACTTGGGGTTGCACCGTTTTTTTAACTGCTGGGTCCCCCACTCCTACAACCTCGTCGACAATCAGCACTACCAGGGAATACGTTCTGTCACAGATTTCCTGGAGGAGTGTAATAGGACCAGTGAGAGGAAGGGTACCTGCTGGGCTCTAATGTTGGTGGCGATGAGACTTGGGAGCGTCTCTATGATCCACGTGCTGGCTCCGATTGTTAGCTATGGTGCCCCAAAGAAGACTTGCCCCCAATTCAGAACTGCCGGGACCGTGTCATACCCAAAGTTATGCTGGGAAGGGGATTTTTTTTTGCTTACCAGACATGGCCTGCTATGCCTGAGCGTCAAGCCTCACGGCGGCAAGGTCCCCGCCAATCACTACATAGTGTGCGGGTCTGAGTCCCATACTCCAGGTCTAGACAAAGGCACGCGGGAGTTAGTACCGGCATCCCCCCTCCACGACTTCTGGCTGTGTAGGGGTATTAATCGACGGTCGTATTGTACAACAAAATCAGTATATGAGAGGCGACCTTGGACGTCTGGCAAGCGGGGCTTGTCAAGCTCCAGCCAAGCGACTCAAGGTCTTGCTGATAGTTAGACAGAAAGATCTCACCAAGCGGTACAGTGTGATGACCTTATCGTTATTATATTAAAACAAAAAACGCCATACAGCCTTAAGAACCTCCAACCTTTATGGAGTACCTATATTAGGAGTGTAGTGCCAAATAGATTACTCGTTTATTAGGTGTCAGAACGAGAGTGAACACTTTGGTTTATGTTCAGTGTGCATATCACAGGCAAACCTCAACAGTCCTCTGAAGGGATGTGTGTGACTCTGCAAAGCAAACGGGATACCTGGTAGCAGTCGTTTCCGATCTTCTGCCCCCAATTGATCCTATATACCATCATAACCGTGGAGGGGATGGGTAGTGTTTCTCCCAATGATCCAGCCGGTCCATCCCTCTTATTCCCCCTCCTCTCGCTCACACACACACACTCTCTGCTCACACCCTGAAGGTAGGTCCAATTACGATCCGGCTGGACCTGCAACTCCGCACATCTCTGCTCCTCGTAAAATGGGCGCTAGTATCCTTCCTCATTTTCTGTGTCGCTCAGAAAATCCGCTGAAGTGGCTGGCTGAGGCATATATCATGGGCTTGACAGGGCCTCGGGGACTTCCCAATGTGTAGGTACATCACTGATCTGCCCCTCCCCTCATCACTCCCTTCCTCCCTGTCTCTATAGACCCCTACATTATCGTGAACGCTGGCCGGGGTATAAGATAACTCGGTCGGTGCCCTTCCCGTAATTTCACTTCTATTCCCCTCGGTAATGCTGTATCCTATTTAGCTTTCCGCCAGTCGTTAAAGTTCCATATCCTGGTCATTTCTTTACTCCATGTTTTCTGTACTATAGTCCGCCCCGTCCTAAACCTCTCCCTCTGGGGTATGTCCTGTCCCGCTGCCCGTGGTGATATTTATACTGTCCATTACACACTTGAACGCAATATCTTTCTTTTTTTCTCCTGCGCATCAACTTATCCTTGAGTCTATTTGTCTATTATACTGCAGACCTTTCTTTGAGTGCGCCGCCTCTACTTCGCCCACTTAACTGGTCCATATTTTTTCCTAACCCCCCAACGATATGTTCACCACTCCCGACTACGGCGGCCGCTCAGGGCGCCGGAAAGCCACGGTCATTTATACATTACTGGTCCTTCTAGCCACCATGGTAAGCAGAGTATCCGCCGAGGCATCCCCGCTCCAGCGATACTACCATGGTGGAATCTACGCGGACCGGTGCCTCTACATCATCGGGGGCCAAAGCGACGCCGCCGGCACACCCGTAGACATATCATTACGCCTCCTACTCAGTAGCGAATTCGACTCCAAAGATGCCGTCTGGAGCTCCACTGGCCTCACTGGCTCAGCCGCGCCGTCAGTCAGCGGCCTCGCCGTGTCCAACACCCTCCACTACGAGTCCACCCAGGTGGTGGCCGTTGGTAGTGATGCGAACCATGATAGTTCTAATACCTCCCGGTCCTACCTGTACATTTCCCGGAATCAGTCCTGGCGGATGCTAAACACGATCGCCCTATCGCCCCAAGCCCAGGGCGACTCGAACCATGACGCAATTGTCCCCGAATTCGGCGTAACCACCCAGTACGTGCCCGTATCATTCGGCGCCAGTTTGGTCTATTCCCCGGGTGCTGAGGCGCTAGTCCAGTTTGGCGGTCGAATTGCGGGCGGAACTGACCAAGGGAAAGCCACCGCCGCCACCCAGATCCTGACCCCCATTGGCAACTACCGACTGACGTTCCAGCTAACGGGTGACGCCAACGAACCGACGCCCCGATACCTACACTCAGCGCTAATGATGAACACCACCCATATGCTGGTGGTAGGTGGGATGCCCGACGCGGGCTCCATCCCATCCGCCACCTCTTCCCCCTCTAATTCGGTCGCGAGCGGCAACTTGACGACAAATGGCTGGCCCACCGTCGATACGGTCCACGTCCTTGATACGGTCCACGGCACTTGGTCGGCCGTCGAGACTACGGGCAGCACCGAATTCCAGACCCTCACGGGCTCCCCAGGGGTCATGTACGGCAACGCCATCTACTTTTACGGAGGCCAAATCCGCGGCAACACGGCCATCAATCACCAATTCCTGATTCTCGATGTGTCCACCACCCCATGGAGCTGGTCTAATCGGACCCTAGCGGGGTTCCCCACCTACGGCCGCTACGGTCACTCGGCCACCCTAGTGGGCCGGTATCTCCTCCTGGCCTTCGGGGCCTCCGTCGACCAGCCGATTGGACCCGATCAACTGTATAAAACTCTCCTCATGGTGGACCTGAGCACGTGGACCAAAATTACCACCTTTGACCTGCGCCTGGCGACTACCATCCCCAAGGCCGAGGTCGCCAGCGGCCGTGCGTGGGCCCTCGAGGCCGATGGCCAACTCCGGAATGGTGACGGCCAGAACGCGGGCGGTATGCTTTCCCTGTCCACCGGGTCGATCGTCGGGGTCGTCTTTGGTGCCCTGGTTGGTATGGCGCTCGTCGTGTACCTTTTCATGCGTGCCATCCGTCGCCAAGCCGGTGGTCTTTCTAGTCGTCGTCGTCGTCGTCGACGACGTCATTACCAGGACTCCCAAGGAACGATAGATGGGGGATCGGAGGGTAGCAGCAGCAGTAATGGTCCTAGCAGAAATTATAGTCACCGGTCGCTTATGCTGTTCCTCGACCAGATCGCCCCCATTATCGTCGCGGCTCCGGAGAAATCTCACCTGTCCACCACGTTTCAAGGGTCCCCTTCACCGTCGTCCTCAGCGTTTGCGATTAGTCCGCAGTTCCGTAGTCGGTTCCCTCGGTCCCCCATTCGTCCGCTGCGGCACAATCGGTTGCAACCATTGGATGAGTATAATGATCTCAAGGAACCCGAGCGGCGGCTCATTAATACTCTCATGGATTTCCCGTCAGCCCCACCTACGTCACGTCAGTGCGTGCCTTAGGATGGTGTCTCCGAGTAGAATTGGCCGGAAATGTATGTGTTGCAGAAAGTGATCGGTTGCCCCCCCCGTCCCTCTTTTTATAGGAAACATCGTGTGTTCGTTATAGCGTGATTGCATACTGGTGTCTATCTTGTACCTCTTGATACGTAAACAAAATATATCTATATATGTTACAAGTAAGGTCTCCTTGTGAAATTAGGGCCATAATGATACCATGGGTGAAAAACAATCTCTCGACGCCATGTATGGCGTCAACCACGGTAAGCCCATGCTTAATGGTTCATACAGCATACGTGTCTACCGCTAGATGGCCCATAAGTTTTATTAGTCGACTCTAGTTATAATCGACCCTGAATTTATATATATATATATGTAGATTATGCAGCCAGATGCATGCCAGACCGCCACTGCCCAAGGCCTGTCAGCCTCCAGCAAACGGCACTTTTTCAGTTATTCGTTCCCAATAGAATAATACTACCGGCCACCTTTTGACCAGTGAAAGGTTCCCCCAGCCCAGACCCGGATGCTAGCGGTTACTCTGCATCCGATCCGAGGTCGGTACCGAACCAGTATTACTCCCTACTTACCGGTGCCTCGAGCTGAACAATCCAGCTATACCCAAAGGAAGCATATCGCCAACGTTCCTCCTGTATATAAGGTGATCGAATTTAATCGAATGGGTTATTATATCAAGTGTATGCATGTGAACAACCCTTTTCTACTTTTCGGCAACTCGACTGCGACCGCCGGCTCCCTTTCTGTGCAACCCCCTCTTGGACGACGCACCTCGCCACAACATGAGGGCACCTGGGTTTGAACACATAGATTTTAATATCAGCTTAAAGAAACGACTACATTATTAGAATACAGTCAAGTTAGATAGTAGATATAGTATAAAGAGAGAGAGAGGGGGGGAGGGAGAATAAGATTGACAAGGGGTAAGGATTCGTAATATATATATATATATATGTATCTAGGCTAGCGAGCGGAGAGAGGCCGGGGTACGAATACCCGTGAGGTCCTCGGCAGCGGGCGCTCGACGAGTCATCCCCGATCGACGCAACCCCCCGCACGATGCCACCCAACGGCCGCACCGTACGGTGAGATCCTTGGCCCGGCCGAAATCCGACTGGTTACAAATCGTCACAATCTCATCGACGGTCCGACCCTTGGTTTCGGGCACGAACAGGAGGACAAACACGGCGAAGGCCCCGGTTATGACGGCAAACGGCACAAACGTGGC
>JANBPT010000366.1:0-40531 GCA_027575765.1 Tieghemiomyces parasiticus | reverse complement strand
TTACCAGTGTCAGGCCAACCTGTCCCACATATAGCTGGGCCCTGTGCATCCACGTTCAATGGTCTGTAGACACCCCTTTTCAGAAGGCTTAGGTCTTGAGGCAGTAGTGACATTATTGTGAGTATATCATTGCTTACCTTATGTTAATAGATGCAGCAACAGTTTGCAGCTACTAATAAGGGAACTTTGAATAACTGGTCCACTCCTTTTTGAGCAAGACCAGCACCATTTAATAGCCCTTGAGTTGCTGGTAAATGTAGTATAGGTTGCAACCATGTATAAATTGTAGTTTTTGATTTATTCTTGTTTGAAATTTTAGGGAATTAAGGCTAATTAAACTCATAAGGTATAAGCTGTTGTGCCCCAAAATTTTAAAAATTGGCTTAGTGATGCAGTGTTCACATGCCAAGGGTGGACTTGGATGGTATCTGGATTGAGACACAGAGTGCCTCCTTTTACTTCTTGGTAAGTGCAGTTTTTATTGGCCAACACTAACCCTTGTCAGGTGTGGTAATTGGGAACCACCACGTTAAATTTTCCCAAGGTAAAGTCCAAGTCTACTACTTCAGAATCATAAATTCTGTGATAGTAGAATAGCCTTTTGGTTATGGTATTAGACTTGGGCCTAATATCAGCACATCAGGCTTGGCTGGGCTTTCTTTGCTATTTATTTACATAAGGGAAAATGAACTAGGAACCTTAATTCTTTGAGGGCTATACTGGGTTTTGTCCATTAATAATGCACATGTTCTTCAAGTCCAACTAGCCTTTTGTATGCTCAATGGTGGCATACCTAAAGCAGTTATGCATTCTACCTCTCAATTCCCTTACCAATGAGAGCCAGAGAGAGGAGTGGGCTAGTAGGTTTAGTAGGTAGACTTGGTACAGCATATACAATTTTATTCCCACACCCAACCAACCTCTGACAAACCCAATACCTTTCCCCCCATATGATACCATGTATATCTGGCAGCTGACTTGAGAAAAGAATTGCCTGCAGGGTGTTATGGATAGATAGGTGCCACCAATGCTATCCTTTTACCATTCCTATCTTTCTCTTACTCTCTAAATTTACATCTTCCCCCTATTGCCTATTACCACCACCCTTCAGCCCCTACAGTACCTACATTTTCACCATGTCTGGCCTCATCAATGCCCTCATTCTCCTCCTTGCAGAATATGACCCCACTCTTGCACCTTCTGATCTGGACACTAAACTTGCTTTGGATGTCTTGGACTTTATTGATTCTAGACCTAAACCATCTTCATCCTCTGAAGAATATTCAGACTCCCTTGATTTCAAAGTGCCAGAACACCTGCATGAACCTTTATGGCAACCTGGCTTATACTTCCAGAGATCTGGCCACACTTCCCTCTCCACTATGCCCATGGCCAAGCAAGAGCAAATCTGGGAGGATTACCAGCACCTCAAACTCATCTCAAAGTCACCCTGCAAGGCCCTCAATAACCATCACAAGGGTTGCAATCTCACTAGAACCCACCTGGCCAGGATTGGGGAGAATGTGGCTAACCATGGCTCCAAAAGGGTGCGAGTCCAGGCAGTCAAGGAGGCCCTCATCACCCAGTTCCAGGCTGCCAGGGAAGCTGGCCTGCCTGTCCATGACCTTGATCTATGTAGGTGGGCCAAAATGCATGCTATTGACTTCAATGTCACTAACCTGATATCTTCTTCATGGGTTACTTGCTTCAAGACTGGCTATGGTATCACTTCTTGCAAGGTCACCAAGGTTCTGGGAGCCAAGGCCTTCAGGAGCCAGGCCAATGTCCTAAAGATTGCCCAGGAATTTGCCCTTCATATCCAGGGCCACCTCCCAGCCTTTCTCCCATCCCAGGTGTTCAACACAGACCAAATGGGCTTCAACTATGAGATGAAGTCCACCAGGACCCTGTCTGCCAAAGGAGAGAAGCACACTTTACTTATGGTAAATAGTGTGAATCACACCACCCACTCCTACACTGTCCAGCCCACCATCAGTCTAGGTGGCCACTTGGTAGGTAAACTGTTCCTTTGCCTGCAGGAATCTGGGGGTAAGTTTGGAGTAGTTGTTGAGCCCAGTTCATTCCAGGCCAACAATGTGGTGATGGTGTGCAGCAAGTCTGGGAAGTTGAGCAAGGCTTTGGCCAAGGTGTATGCAAGTGAGCTTCTAAGGCCTTGTGTCACTGGCCACTCCCTTCTGCTCCTTGATTCATGGGGTGGCCAGACTTCTGATGAGGTCTTCTCTACTGCCTTTCCTCCACCTGGTGATGGCACTCCACAAACTGACCCACTCACTTCTACCAGGGTAATTATTCCTGCTAGGACTACTGGTGTTGCCCAGCCCTTGGATGTGGCATTCAACTTCTATTGGAAGTACATAATCAAGCAAGTTTATGACTACATTATGCTCCACCAACTTGAGATTCCTCATGGGGTAGGAATACCATCATCAAGTTGCAGTCTCTAGTACACTACCAGATGGGGGGCCCTGTCTACCAGCCTCTTGTCAGGTATGCCTGGCACAATTCTGGATATGTTCCTGGGGAGCCACCTGAATTCACCTCCATTTCCCAGTTTGCCTTCAAGGGAAGAATCCCAACCTACTGTGAATATTGTTTGTCACCATCATTTCTTTGCTGCCCTTTGTGTGAATACCCACTTTGCTTCCACCACTTCTTTAATGAGTATCATATAGACTGTAATCCCATCTGCTAAAAATATGTGAAAATAAATTCTGGAAGTGCTGTACAGAAAAATTTAATTAAAAGGTTCCTATGAAGGCAAGACTGTCTATCTAATTCCAGTCCACTTTACAGTGTCCTAAAGGTGGCCCTGTCCCAACTGAGACCCGCCAAGGTCATACCACACCCAAGGTGATGCTGACCATTTATTTCATCAGGCGTGACCTATTACACCTGAGTGTCAAGCCCCCTGGTGTCAAGGTCTCCGCCAAACTCTATGTAGAGTACGGGCTGAAGCCCATGATCCAGGCCTGGGTGGAGGCACGTGGAAGTCTGGACCGTTTCCCCCTGCAGCTTCACCATGATAATGCACCACCACATCGTGCTGCAGCTACCCAGGCCTACCTTTCCGACTCTAAACTCAAACTTCTGCCAGCCCCTCCCTACAGCACTGATCTTGCCCCCTTGCGACTTCTGGCTGTTCAGGAATATCAAACAGCGGCTGAGGGACAAGAAGTTCAGCACAGTGGAGGCAGTTGTGGACGCCTGGCAATTGCAGTTAGCCAAGCTCCAACCAAATGACTATAGAGTCTGTATTGGTAGATGGATAAAAAGGGCTGGCCGAGTGGTATAGAGTGGTGGAGACTATATTTAATAAACACCATTTGACTTATAAAATTATCACAAGTTTTTGTAGCATCTATAAAAGCCGGGCCCAAGTATGCAACACAGAAGGCAGCAGCTTATTCGTTATCTCATCCTGTAGTGTCATCCGTTGGCATTATCCCGTTAGTAAAGTCTAGTAGCAATATCCCCCTAAGCTCGTTTAATGGTACACATTACGGGTTTTACTTGCTTTTTAACTCCGTCAATAGTTATCTAATTCCCCTTTGCATTGCAGATTTGGAAACCTCCGCTCCGACTGCATATTCCTGAACTCCCTATACTGTGCTAATGGTTCTTTTGAAAGCGGGACCGGCTGTCAGATCTTGGTGCGCTTTACATAAATTTTAGCTGCTTCTTAAGTCATACATTTTACCGTGTAAAGCTCTCAGCACCCTAAAATTACAAACATAACTCGGAAACTAAGGCCCACACGCTTAAACGACGCACACTGCGTTTGACAGTAACGAAAGGGCTATCAAATGGTGTAGGTCACGGTTCAAAGTAGACGTAACAACTTTTGACTGTTCCCTTGTTAGATCTGGGCATCTCAATATATAAAACCAAGCCTAGACGCCCCATATTCCCACCAACCATGTACTTTACAGCGATACATAACCATTAATGATATATTCACCATCATTTCATCTCCAGCGCAGCAATGAAACTACACTTCTCAGGTACACAGCAACAATAGAAATCTGTTCACGCTAACCTAAACGCGACGCTATGTATAGTACATGGGCAAAACCGGTCAGGTGTTCTTACGGGCTACCTGTTCCCTGGGCGTACCCACAGGTCTATTATATATCTAGCAGAAGGGTATTTTCTTCTCCCACTTTCGGCCCTGCTATTTGTCTTGGTGGGCTGCACTATTGCACCTCTCCGATCCCAACCAGGGACCCGCCTTAGACTGGGTTGTGCCCCTGAAGGTTGGAATGTGAAAGCTGTCTTGCTTCCATTCGGCTCCCTCGATTCAATCAGCGGGCTAGGGTCGACACCGTGGTTCAGGGTCCGTCTAGATTCCAGCCCATCCTACCTGCCAGAAGGGCCATGAGCCACACATACAAAATATTTCGCCTGTCTAAGAAACCCAGGGGTTGAGCTGTACCTTTCCCGCCCCCTTTGATTGGGACGCCGATATTTCAAGGCCATTGGCAGTGACCAGGATCCGACTCTATCGCCCTGCCGTGTCAAGCGGTACCTCTTTGTAAAATTATCAAGTTCGCCTCAAACAAAAAGAAATACGCAACGGGAGAATCCGGTCCTAGTGGAAATTTTAACTGTTGAACCAGCGACCGCGGGTACGTATCGAAGGAGAGGGCCCCAACAAGCAACCGACTGAAGGAGGAAGATGTCCATATGGAGGGGAACGACTAATCGGCCGGCAATCCGTACACAATTACGTGTGAATAACTCCAAGGCCCACAAAGCCCAGAGCCTATGGCTGCCGGGAACCTATCGGGCAGAAGACACTAAACCAAAGGTGCCCCTTTTTGTCAGTCGTTGGAGTGTAATGTCGCCGCACAGACTTATAATTTTACAAAGCCAGACTATTAAATAAGGAAACTAGGGTTGGTAATTGGCGACCAAATTTCGTAGTGGGAGACCTGGGAAACTGACTAGCCCAGCATTATAATGGATTCTTGCTGGACTATAAAAAGGGGTTAGTGACATGAGGGCTAGACTGATATTTCCTTGCCTGTACATACCCTGGCCCATTACCCTGGAGTAGAGAGGGAAAAAAAAGGATGGTCAGTAGGCCAAATTCTTTACGCGCTCGTCCGCTTCCTTTAAACCTTTGATAGGATGGAGGTAGTGGTTCCCCGGCTGGGTGAGGCGTGATGTGCCACACACCCCGCAGCGCACCGCACGCGCAACCTTCACCTCCTGGCGGCGACTTGATTGGCCCCGTTCGCCAATGCCATCCCAGTACCTGCCTGTGGCAACGTACTTGAGGGTGGGGTTGCGCCAATGTCCGCGATTATGAAGGTCAGCCGGCCGGCCAGCTGATTGAGGGTCGTAGGTGTACGTGAACGACAATCCGTACCTTAGTTTGAACGGGACACTGTAGCTTGTAAGGCGGGTGTGGAGTGTCGTTAGACGACGGGGATGCTGAGCAGCCCTGTAGGGGGAGGTGGGTCAGTTGTGGAGATTCGGCTTCCCAGGACTGAAGCCGGTGCCAGTAGGATACTCCGCAGGGCTAGATGCATGCGATAGGGGGCACCAATTCTCTTGGCCTATGCGGCCAGGACCCAGCCGATCCTAGCCAGGATACTGAATCAACGGACGTAATGCTGATGAGGTCGTTTACAGTCCGCCGCATCAGACCCCGCTCACCTCTACAAGCGGGACAGGGTTGGCTTCGTAGCGGGGGATCGAGGCACGGTCAACTCGATATCTCTTCCGCCCGACACGTGGGTCCGGGTCGTCTAGTGTGGCCACATGGGTAGGCCGTGGTGAGTGGCCTACTCTACTTGTTAGATCGACGCTTAGACGCCACGGATTGCATACCGTCATCCGCCACCTGCCCATGGCTTACCGGCCGTAGGGCTTGCTCTTTTAAACACACCAAACCTCGTCAATGATCACGTCCTGACGGCGCCACTGACATATCAAAGTCCGATTGCCACCCCTTGTCGTAAGCGGATGGGATGCTGAGCAGGATAACGAAACCGGTGGGAAGCCACTCCTGCGCCCGCGTGGTAGACCCCCTCTCCCCGCCAAGAGGAGGCAGGGAGGACGTCATTTGGCGAGGCCAAGGACCCTACAGGCAAACCTATGAAAGGTAACGCCCCCGCACTCTTCGGCCCGGGGTGGTGACGTCAACGGGAGTCCTTCTGACGTCGTCTCGGGATACATTACCCTCACCGCAAGGCTCCTTTGCGACGAGTTGGTTTAAAAGGCGTGCGGCGTCCAGTTCGCTCGACTGCTTGTCCGCGATTCACTTACCCTCTCCATCAGTCACCCCGCCGCATTCCTTGCAATTACCCTCTGCTCTCTCACCCCTCCCTTACCCCGCATCTTCGCCCCATATGGATTCGGTCCGCCACCTGACTAAGGCCCGCGGCGCGGCGCCCACCCCCGAGGTTCTGGCCACCCGGCGTCGCCTGTTGCACGACATGCAACGTACGTCCCACCTCCTCGACACCTGTTTTACCATCCCGGTTCCGTTCCCGTTGTCCCTGGCGGTGCGGCCCTTCAGCCACTGGTTCCACAACCTGCTGGCCTTGCTTGGTCTGGTCACCCGTAGTGTCATGGGCAAGGCTCAACCGGCGACTAATGACCCAGCGCCTGCGGGTCCCGGGCGTCAGTTCAAGGGTACCGAGGTCAAGGTCGGCCTCCAGGCCCTCATTGGGCTTGTACCTGTGCTCGGCGCGGCGGCAGGGTTCATCCTATCGCTCTACCCGGTCGCCCTGGCCTACCGCATCGGTACACCTAAGCACCTACTGGTGTGGATGATGCTGACGCGCCTAGTCGACCTGGCCCTGGGTGTTATTCCCATGGTGGGCGACCTGCTCGGCGCCATGTTCAAAATCAACGCCTGGTCGTACCTTGTGGTGGAACGCTGGGTTGAGAAGGAGGAACGTCGCGCCCGCCAGCCCACGAACCGCGCCTCCAAAACACCTAGCGTGGAGACGACCGACAGTTTCCTGGCCACGCCCTCCGAGCGCTGGTTCGCGGGCAATAGCAGCAGTGATGAAGGCGATAACGACAACAATGGCTCAAAGGTTGCGGAGGGCAAGCCGCTGCGGCGTCCTCATCCCGACGACAGTCTCCAGGTCCGCGACTCCGTGACTCCACCGCCCCCAGTCCCGAGCAATAATCGCGCGGGTCGTCATGATTGGCAAGACTAGGACCGGCGCCTTCCTACTTCGTACCATGCTCCCTGCTATATCGTATCCAGCCTTCTTTAGCTTGACCCGCAGTAAGTGTAGCCCACCGTCGGCCGAAGTAAAACTTGTACAACAAAGATTTCGTATACAAATATATATATAAAGGCTCGTTAGCTAGTATTTTTCACCCCAAGCAGGGCAGCAATGGATAGGGGGAGGAGGAGCCAGGGCAGGTAGGTGTGGTTTGCTCAACTGCCTACTCCTAGTATGGGTAAAGGCAACGATGTGACGCACCCCGTCAGTAGAATGGGTGTTGTTTTTATTGTTATGATTCGTGTGCTGGGTTATTTCCCCCCCCCCTCTCCCCACCCTCGCCTCACACAGTCATGCTGAGACAGGGTGGCCTAGCGTATGTTTTTTTTTTCCTTGACCGCCAGGGAGGGAGGAGGGTGCAGCCTTCAGCTTCCTGCCCCGCACAATTGCCCCTGTCCACTTCTCTGGGCGCGTCGATGGCCTTTAGGACCGCCTGGACGACGCATATACACACCGTACGCCGTCGGGGTTCTCACCCTAACCAAGATTACATTTTCGACACCCTTCACCCCCCTGTTCACCATTGTTAAACAAGAGCCATCCTTCATCCCCCTCACTGCCTCATTGCATCCGGCCACCATTCGACTCCGCTGCCCGATCGCTCTTTCCTCTGCCATCATCCCCTCGCCATGTTAAACGGTGATCGTAAAGCGAGCCGCCCTGAACAGCGGGCCGAGGACATTGCCAAGAACAGCGGCCGCATATTCTATTCGGAACGCTACAGCGGTAAGTAGCTACTAGCTGTTGATGAGCGTATGGTCCACCCTACCAGGCTTGTCCGCCGACCGGCTAACCCCCCCCCCCCCTCCCATCGTATCACCGCCTTTTAACCCATCCTCTCCCCCAACTGCAGACGATCACCACGAGTACCGGTAAGTCGACGCCCACTCACCCACTCTCCAGGAGAAAGTCCTAGCGCGGCCCGAGTTCCTCACCAAATTGAGCCACTCCCTCGCCTAGTGCCCCAGCCCTAACCACCACCCCGTCACCTACCACTTACCTCAACCCCCCTTATCCTCAGCCATGTTACCCTCCCCGCCGAGATTGCGCGGCACCTTCCACCCAACAAACTCATGTCGGAGCAGGAATGGCGCTCTCTAGGCGTTCAGCAGTCACCGGGTTGGGTCCACTATATGGTCCACGCCCCCGAGCCCCACATCCTGCTTTTCCGACGCGAAAAGGATTATGGGCTCAAGTACAAAAAATAACTGTTGCGCCCTGCCTGTTTTCCACCCCTTGTAGCTAATGCCCCCTCCTCGCCTCTCCCCTACCCGTTCGTCCGCCCAGCCTTTTAAGCACTCCCCCCCCCAGCCCTTTCCATCTCTCTTACATTTCTCCTTCGCACCCGGTCGCGTTAACCGGCTGCTCAGCGCCGTTTATTTGATATAAAACTAGTTAGGACTTTGCCAGTCCTATTTTCATTCCATGGTTCTCCCAACTCAATATATAACCTTCAACCAACCCAATTGGAAACCTGGGCTATCCTTTGCCAAGTCCCGATTGGGCTTGCTAACGTCGGGGGTGGTGGCGACGCCACCGGGTACAAGGTCTGAGCAAGAGCCGGTCACGCTATATACCCCGAGCCCTGCGCCCCCCCTATCGCCCGCGTGAGTCTGTTCGCGTCCAACCGACCCCTCCCTATCCGCCGTCTGCCAGGCAGGACTATCCGGCAGGTGGCCCGGAGGCGGGGACGACGGGTAGCAGCACGATGAACAGCACATCCCGACGATGTAGCAACATCCTGCCAGACCCGTGCGTGCTGAGACTCACGCCTCCCCGGAAGCCGACCTGACTTTGGGGGAAAGGCACACCAGCCTTTTTTGGTGCACTGGGCATAAACGCTGCGTGGCGTGTGGCCCAGAGAAGGATTAGGGGCCAAGAGAACCGGCGGCGGGACCAGGGTGCCTGGGAAACCTGGCGGCCCAAGGGTCCAACCATTACCGCGGGAGGGGCCGACAGCGGGCCGCTATGGTTGCAGTCTCACTCCAGAAGCCCGACCGACCGACCATCCTTTCGTCTTCCGACGCCGCCGTTTTGCTACCGGGCCTGTACGACCCGACTCGCCGGTGCGTCCGACGTGACCCAGCGACCGCTCGCTCCTCTTACCTTCCTCCTCCAACGCCCACACAGCCCTTCTCTCTCCCTCTCTCTTTCTCCACCTTTTCCGCCTTCATTTCCACAACGGACCCTTGCACCCGCCCCCAACCTTCCCACTCCATTTCCTCACCACCCGCATGCCTCTCGAGTACAGTACCGTGGCCCTCGGCGCCGTGGTGGCCGCCGTTGGTTACGTTTACCTACGCCAGCCCAGTGACCCCGACGTGCACCCGGCTGTGCTCCGCCAGCAGAGCGACGTGAGTTTTGTGCGCCAACCAGGCGAGTCGGCCGTGTACCGCGCCAAGGCCACCCCGCACGGCCTACCTCTTCTAGGCGAGACCCCCGCGGGTCTCCCGCCCCTCCGGGACTGGTGGCACCCCACCACCGCACTGCCAGACAAGGCCTTCCTCCATATGCAGGTCTCGGGGGGCGCTGAACCGACGTTTGTCAACCTGCCCTACGCGACCTTTAGAAACCGTTTGCACCACGTTGCCGCCGGCCTCCACGCCACTCTCGGCCCCACCCCGCGGCGGGTAGCCCTCATGTTGGCCCCGTCCGTCGAGTGGCTCCTAGCGTACTACGCCCTGCTCCGCTTGGGCCACGCCGTCATACCCGTGTCGCCAGATTGCCCCCCGGCCGACTTAGTCGCGGCGCTTAAAGCCGCGCAAGCTGACACCCTAGTACTACCGACCCAGGTCCCCGTCGCCGTACGCGATGTACTTACAACCGTGACCCACCTCATCACCGTTCCGCTACCCCCCACGGAAGGCGGCCCCGTAGACCTGGTCTCCGTTGGCTTGCCCCTAAACTGCACCGCCTGGCCCGAGACCGACGCGGACGCCAGCACGGAGCCTGCCGGCGACAACCTGCCAGTTCCACCTATGGCCGACCAGGTGGCACATATCCAGCTCACCATGGAAGGTGATGGTAACTGGCGTGCCATGGCCGCCACCCATCATCAACTCACCGTTCTTACCGCCACCGTGGCCCGCTCGCTCTTCCCCGCCCGCGTCGCCTTGGCCTCGACGGACCGATACCTAGCCGCAGCCCCATTCACCGACCCAGTGGCCCTGGCCCTGGTCCATGCCGTCAGCCAGAGCGGCGGCAGCGTCGTGGTAGGTACCTTCCCCACCGCCGAAGCCGTCAGCGCTGCCGCCTACCTCTCTCGGCCCACCGTGATACGTCTGGCGCCAAGCCTTTACCAGGGTCTGTATGCCGCCCTCCTCGACCATATTGACCGGTATGCCACCCTTGAGGCTCAGCTCTGTCGCGCCAGCCTGCGGCGCAAACTTGCCTTGGTTGCGGCCGGTCGCCTGGTTACCTCCTCATTCTACGACCTGGTCTACTTCCGTCACTTCCGCGCGGCTCTGGGTGGCGACGTGCGGGTCCTGGTGGCTGACGGAGCCGCAGCCACCCGGGGTGCTGCCGACTTCTTCCGGGCCGTCCTGGCCTGCCAGGTTCTGCTGACCCGCGGAGACCCGGCCACCGGTTCCCTTACCAGCGCTACCGTTTGGGGCGACTACGCTGAACCATTCGGTCCGCACGCCGGTGCGCCCGTCCCGAGCCTCGAGGTGAAGCTGGTCCGGGCATCGGAGCGAAACGATGATGACGAGCCAGCCGGTGAATTGTACATCCGTGGCCCGGGCGTCTTCCGTCCGCTCGCCACACATGTCGACCCTGCCGCGTGGTGCCCCACCGGTCAACAAGCGCGTATGCTGCCCAATTGTACCTTGCAACTGGTGGGCAAGACGGTCACGCTGCCCTCGGGCGCTACCGTGGACTTGGACTCGGTGGAAAACGTGCTGCGTGCCAGTCCCTACGTCACCCAAGTCGCCGTCTACGCTCCACAAACCGGGGGGCCCCTGCGCGCCGCGATCGTCCCGCACCACGCGGCCCTGTATGCCTGGGCCAAGCGCACGACGACCCGCTACGCCCTGGCTACCGTGGCCCAAAACCCGGCCGTGCTGGCCGAGATCCTTACCGACCTAAAACGCGTGGCCGCCGAGTTCCATCTACCGGCGGAAGCCGTACCCGGGTCACTGGTGCTGAGTACGACACCCTTCACGACAGCGAACGGGCTACTCACTCCGGACGAGACGGTGGACCGCGCTCGGATCCAGACCAGGTTCGGATAGGGCGGAGACATCTCCCACCACCTAGGGCCAAGGCAGCCCTGGTATCCCTTCGTCATCAACTGCACCCTGACCTTTAAATAAACCCACGTATCCAGGCCAATGCTCCAATGTTGGGAGCAGATCGGACATGCGCTCCGGGATAACGCTATCCACCGTCTGACACGACACCATCGTTCCATCCAACCCAGTGCGGCCTGGTTGTTGGTTCCTGTAGCGTGGTTATCATGTAGACGTCCCCGTGACCAGCGTGACGATGGCCTGCGTCCGTAACGGGATGGTAGACCCTACCTCCTCCTCCGGGCGATAAATCTGGAGCTTGTAATACGCGTTGGCCGTCAATCCGGCCCTGCTTAACCTGGCCTGACGCATCGCAGAGAGTAAATTACGCCACTACTACACACTCCTCCCTTCATTAGCCCCCGTACCTGTTGTATTGTGACTGACCTGTTCAAAGCACCAACCTCGAAACTGGCCGCCCAGCCTTATACCCCTATCGTTTCGCCCGCTAGGCCCGCCGACGGTAGACCGCGGTCCACCACACCTGGAACCGATGGCACTTAGGATCCGGCTTCTCCCCCCTACTTGCTTATAAATGGCGACGCCGTCGGCCCGAATTTCGTAAGCGGGCAGAGGGGATGAAACGGGTGCCCATGGAGGAACGAGGGCACAGGTCAACCAGTGCGCCACGAACCTCGACATGGTTACACGGGCCGACTCGTCCGGCCAACCACCTCCCCCCGCCTACACCGTTTTTCCCCTTCTCCCGTCCCTTCGCCACGCCGTGATTCTGCTATGGCCGTACACAGAGGCTGTCCCGTGGTTGGTGAAGCCTCCCCAGTGTGTGCGACGGTCACCCTTCGTAAGGCACTAACCATTGGTTGCCGGCCCCTGCTACGACTAGTCTCCCTACATGTACTCGCTAAATGACAGGGTCTGGGTATAACGCACCTCCTCCTCCTCGCCCCCTTTTTTCTTAATTTTATATTTGTATAATTTTTTTTGGGGAGGGTGGCGATTCAATGACGGTCATCGACGTGCCCCCCCCCCGTCGTTGCTTCATGAAGACCGATCTCGAAGGAGTAGCTAAAAAAAAATCGAATGGCGGTAAGTGCACCCGCTCGACACATATAAACCGCCGAACTCGCTTCATCCGCTGTTACACGTCCATTACCTTTATTTACATATTCTACCCCCACCCACTGGTATTGCTACTAGGCAATACTACCTGATCCCTTCACCATGAAACTTTTAAATCTTGTCGCTGTCGGAGCGGCCTTGATTACTACCGGACACGCTTATAACTATTGGAAAAGCACAATTGCGTCCCGAAACCGTGCCAATGCTCGGCAGATATCACCTGAGGCCACTTCATCGGCACCTCTCCCTGGCAGTAATGCAGCACGACAGCGTGTACGCAGCGCAGTCATAACCAAGCCTGTAAAGCAACCGACCCCGCCAGACAGTGATGGATATAGACGGCCCACCAAAGCCTGGCTCAATCGAACTACCAAGCCTCCATCGACAGCCCCACCTTGCCGACCACGTGCGAGCCCGTTCAGCTCAGATGAATCTGGTTTGTTCACCGTTGATAGCACGGACGCTGGCCCTAACTATTGTCGTACGACGTTGGCCTGGGAGTATCGATGCGGCCGAAATCCCGAGGGCTGGCAAGCGAGTGGCTCATCGGAAGACGCGTGCGTTTGGTTTAGCGGTGAAAACGAGGGCGAACCTGAAAGTGACTACTACTACCAAGATACAGAGCCTATTCACCCACATGACATCCCATCATATGAGCGTCCCAGCCTAGATGAACGCATGTTTGATCTACAGCCGCGGCCCGGCTCCTACGGCATTAGCCAGGACTCGTCCGACACGTTCGGTCGACTCAACGAACAGCACCACACAAAAGTCGGCACTACCGCCGCGAACCATGTTGCCCGATCCCGCCGATGGAGCAACGCCTACTCACTGAAAAGCAGCCATAGCGCGTAATGGGGCGGTTCAGACTATGCGACACGTCCCCTCCGTCCGTGGCACTAACCACCGTTGGGCCTGACTGCCAGGCAAGTTGCCACCTTCATCGCTGAGAACCCCCCCCCTACCTATCTCCCAACCCCACCGTCAGATTCAGTAGCCTGATCCCCGCGACATGCAAGTCCGTCTTCAATTTTAATAAATGGGTCGTTTTAACCAACCAGGGATCATTGCTACAGGGGGGCGGCCGCGTACCTCTCCTCTGTCCTAATCCACTCCACTCTTACCCGATGATAGCGACCAAGACGCGGAGACCATCCTTGACATTTTAAGTTTATTACATTAGTTAGCACGGATCATTCCCTGCACGAAAACTAGCAAGTGAAGGCGGACAGAGCGAGGGCAACAGCACCCAGGGCAAAGGCAGCAGGCTGGATAGACTGGCCGGCACTGGTGTCGTCCTGGCCGTCGTCGGCCGAGGTGGAGGTATGCGTGGCGCTGGCGGCCTTGGTGGAGGCGGCGCCAGTGGCGGTCATGGCCGAGGCCGTAGTCTGGGTGGCGGCGGAGACGGAGGCCTGAGCGGAAGCGTGGCCACAGTAGTTTTGGAGGGAGCCCTGAGCTAGAGTCTTGGCGCTCATGTTGGTCTGGTCGTCCGGGCAACCGTCGTAGCAAGCCACAACCGAGGAGTAGGTAGTGCACTGGCATTGGAAGTCGCCAAAGGCGCAGGCGTTGAAAGCACTGTTGGTGGTCTGCAGGCAAGAGTCCACCACGGCCTGGGTGGAACACTCGGCCTGAACACGCCCGGCGGCAAGGGCTAGCAGGGCGATGGGGGCAGCGAAGGACTTCATGATGAGGTGGTGGAAAAGATATGTATTAAAGGAGGGGCGTATGAATACGAAGCGAAAGGAGGGTGAGATTCGGAACGGCCGTCGGTTGGGGCGGCCGGTGCGGAGGGGTTATAAAGGGCAGCGGGCCAGCGAGAGGCGGAGAAGTGGGCGAAAGGAGAGCTAATTTGGTGACATCCTCCATGGCCTGCCACCCCATACGTTGGACAACACGCCGACGATACCCATAACAATAAACCACTGTCTGGTGGGAAGTCGTAGTTGGCGGGAAAGGGGCCGATCCCGTCGCTCCTCACCTGCCAATTACGGACGACATGTTCAGTCGCCACCGGGAGGACAGGCGCCGCTCCAGTTCCCCACTCCACCATGAGCTTCGAGACTGGCTGACTGTGGTCCTTACCTCCGCCCCTTGCTGGGCCAACCCCCCTCATCATTGCCTGGCGGTTGTTCTCACATTTCGTATGGATTTAATCAACATCTGCCTGCTTTGTTCGCACCGCGCACATTCACCCCGCCCATCCTTCCGAACCTCAGAGACAGCGACCTGACTGAGTGATTGGCGACCATCCCAGTACCCCCCCTCCTAACACTGCCTCCCTTTACGTCTTGACCTCCTGACTCCTCGCCCCGCCTCACGCACCGCGGACGACACGAGTGTCTGTGGTCAGTAATTGGTTGCTAGGCCCCAGGGACCAGCCAGCTACCGGTGGGGAAGACAATGACCGATGGTCATGAGCTGGCAGGCGCCTGTGGCAAACGTGAGCCACCAGGTTAGGCGCACGCGCAACCCCCCCATTGTGACCGTCTTCGATGGTCCGAAGCGATATTGCCGTAAAAGGTTTCATTTATTGGTTAGAACGCATAGGAGCGGAGCATCTGACCAAGGGGTGACAAGCGGTGTTCCTCTCCTCTGCATTTTTTTTCTAATCAACCTAATGGATGGGCCTACCTAGAGGGTGAAGCGAGCGGCCAGGGCTACCGCGGCAACAGAGAACAGACTGCAGGCGGCGGGGGCCACGGCGGCGCTGGTGTCCTCCAGATCGCTAGTGCCGGTAGCTTGTGCGCTGGTGGTTCCAGTCATGCGAGTCACGGTGCCGGTGGTGGTAGCGCTCGCCGTGGCAGTCGACGTGGTGGAGGTGCTGGTCATGGTCCGAGAGGCCTCGGCGGAGGCCTGGTTGCAGTAAATGACCTGATTTCCCTGGGCCCCGAGCAGGTCGGCGCTGCCGGGGCAATTGACGTAACAGCCAGCGATGGCCTGCTGGGCCAGGCAGCGGCAGGGGTAGTCGACGGGGTTGCACACGGCGAAGGCATTGTTGGCATTGCGGAGGCATTCGTCCACCACAACCTGGGCGTCGCAGGTGGATCCGTCAGCGCGGACGGAGGACGCCAGCATGGCGGCGAACATGATGGTGGCGGTGAGCTGCATGATGAAAAATAGATAGGGCTGAATATTAGTGGAAGATTAGGGTACAGAGGGAGGGAGCCGTAACAGAGCTGAAGGTCGTCGCTGGGGGAGGTAAGAAAATAACTGATGCTGACAGTAGAGGGTGGGCGACGGGGTGTGGTCCATTTATAGCGGGAAAGAAGATTTCGGAGATGCCGAGGCGGAGTTCAGCGACTCGACCTGGACCCTTCCACGGTCCCGGGGAGGGATCCCTGGCCGTCCAGTCCCGGGGGACTAGACTAGGTCAATTAGCGGCGGCGCGTTGGAGTAGAAAGGGGAAGGGACGATTAAAGATGGAAATGGAGGACGTACGCCGTGCAGTCCGTTTCACATACGAGGGCTGACGGGTGAGTGGCCACTGGCAAGTGTGGGGCCATCCCACCCGTTTACAATTACGGTTCTCGTCTCCTGCATCGTGGGTGTCCAAGCCACCAAGTGTCGAGCTTGGCTGCGACGGGACCCAATGTTACATAATATCACACTCTACCTTGAGGGCCTGGCAGCGGGGTGAAATTGAGGGCGGGGAATCAATGCAGTCGTCAAGGGAGGGGGTGACTCAAGGACAATACGCAGGGGAAGGTATCGAAGCGGCCTGGAGAGGAAATGTGGGCGGGTGGTGGGTGAACCTTCCGTCAACATGGTGGGTGGTGAGCTGTCGTGGCCCTGTATAGCATTGTTCCGACCACCGGGGACTCCGGACGAGGGATACGGCACAACCGATGGTCCGACCAGACGAGGAAGCCCACCAAGGCTCTGCCGATTGGGCATGGAGGCACGTGGCGGTGAAAGCCAGCAGCTACCTGCGCTCTGCATTGGGGAGGTCGCGACGAGGTGAGCCGGAGGCCAGTGAGCATCCCCAGTGGTTGATGAACAGGAGCGGACCAGTCACGCGGTGCGTAATTATTCAAGCGGTCGCCTCCATCCTTGCCCTTCGACCATCCAATGCCGTGCGGTGCACGCGTGCCGCAATATGACTAGTGGCAAGGCGACGAGAGATACCGGTAGCCCACCACGAGTGATTCGCAATGAGGACCGCGTTGGGCCCTCCGTGGCCAGTATTCAATCCCAACCCCTAAAAGCCCCCCCCCCTGGATGGAAGGGGTGGGTGGAGGAGGGGCAAGGAGCGCCGCGGCCGCCGGTAGCGTTTGCGGCCTGGTTCAGTCGGCCATTGCGGCGTTCATTTTGCGTACGGTCCGACCTGCACATTCATCCTGCGTTGAACTTCTCCATTTTCCCTACTACTCTACCACCGCATTTCCAAGGGGCAAGCGACATGGCTGCCCAGGGTAGGTTCGCCTGGTAGCCCCGCCCGCGAGAGCCGTGGTGGCTGTCCGGTCACTACGCCATGCAGAGCAGGGGAGGGGGCACGATGGGCTTAAATACATTTAATTACATTTGACTAACTGCTGTACACAAGCACAGGATAAATTCAGACGACAGCGGTACCGGGTGCAATGGACCCCCGACTATTGCCTTTAACCCAGGCTCGACCGGTGGCTACGAGATCGCCTCCCCCACCTGCTCCAGTTGAAGCTCGCGAACAAGTGCTCGGATCTGAAGACGCTGCTCGGTGGCGGTAGGAAAGGTATCCCCGGCCACCTCACATAAGTGGAGTTCAGCCGGCCGCAGGGGTCCGGCGTCCACAAGTTCGCGCATGCGCAGGTAGCGCAGGGCAAGACAGCGGGTAAACATGATGACAAAGACCCCGCAGTCGCCGGCCTGGGCTGGGGTGGGCGAACGAAGGGGTAGTGGAGAGGGGCGGTGGAAGAAAAGTTATCATAAGGCCGCGAGAGGCGGGGTCGCGTGAGTCCCCAATCAATGGCCGGAGGGGGTGGCTGGCGGAGCGGAAAGAGAGATGGAGAGAGGAGACCAGCGTTCCAACTTACCGCTTTTCTGCTGAGCGACCTTCATCGTGCGGAATCGGGAATCTGGGAGGGAGCGGCAGATACAAGGGTGAAGGTTGGGTATGGTGCAAAGGAGAAGCGGTGGTGGTGGTGGTGGGCATTGGTTGTCGCGCCCACGCCGACCGGACTGGGGCCCAGTGAGGGTACATGAAGCGTTAACCTACCTTCGCAGCCCGTCCAGTGCGACAGCTTGCGCACGGCGAGCTGGGCGGCGGCCAAGTTGTACTTGCCGAGGGTGTCGTAATAGTAGAAGGTCCGGTCGGCCCGGGCGAACACCAGCAGGGACCTGCTCAGCGAAACGGTCGAGAGGTGGACACGGTAAGGTTAGGAAGCGCCAAGCGATGGACAGGCTGAGGCTGGGTAGCCTAGACGGTGCTGGTGGGATGCGGGTAGCGGATACCGGCCCTTACCAGTGGGTTCCGCCGATACGGGTAAGCTCGGTGCTGTCGTTGACGGGGACGAAAATCAGCTCGCGCCGGTGGAGGTTGGCGGGTAGGGCCTCAGCCAGACCCGTGTCGCCGGCGGGACCGTGCGCCAGGAGGTGGGCCATGGCCGGCCGCAGCAGGAGGACCTCCGGGTGGCGGGTTAAGAAGCGGCGCTCCAAATACCTGTACGTTGAGGGCGGAGCAAATCGGGTCGGGTTAATACGAGGCGGGCTCGTGGACGTTGGTCCTTTGAGGGGTCCGGTTAGGGCACGTACTCATAGTAAAACTCGATAACCGTGTCGTTGAGCCACTGGTGCGGGGCCAGCAGTTCAAAGTCGGATAGGCGCACCACGGTGTCGTGGTATTCGAGGAGGACGGGGTCGTGCGGCGGCATGGTGAGGAATGAGGTGCGGGAGTACAAGTGGAAGAGGTGAGGGCAGTGAAGGCGAGCGGTGGTGACCGGTGGGGTCGTAGGCCGCCCGCCTTGGTTCCTTACCACCGAAGGTTCAACCACCGTAGCGGTCAGCAGGATGGGGTGGGAAGAAGCGTACGGGGTGCGTGTCGCCCCAACCCTACCCTTCGCGCCTTGTATTTAATGAGGCTCCAGACGCGAAATGTCCCTGCACCGGGTGGGAGGCACGGTGGCCCGTGGAGGCAACCTGGTGAACATTCTCCACCCCTCCATCTACCAGAGCGCCGACGTTGGCGCCAATCGCCGTAGGGATAGTGGCGGCCCCTACTCTCGACAGGATCCAAGTCCTCAACCGTGCGGCACCAACAGATTACCTTGGGCCATTAGGGTTCCCCCCCCCGCCCCGGCCGGGTCCAGGGGATGGGTGGCTCCTTACCGCTCCTAATAATCTGGGCCTTAGTCCTCGTTGGACCCAAGTGGTACGTATTTGCGCTTACCGTCCCCGTACCAGGGGACTCGGGGACGTACGGTAGCTAGGCAGGCCATGTACCAAGGCGAGCGAAACCTTAGATAGCCCGTCCGCCGGCCTATCGAGTAGGTTTCGGAACCGCTCCTCCTGTTGGTCCTCCCATCCGCCCCGCCACCAACTTCCCCTCCCCACCGCCCTAATCCCCCTCCCCATCACAGGCCGTGAGGCTGGACAGGCCAACAATCC
Organism: Tieghemiomyces parasiticus; assembly: GCA_027575765.1. Lineage (NCBI taxonomy): Eukaryota > Fungi > Kickxellomycota > Dimargaritomycetes > Dimargaritales > Dimargaritaceae > Tieghemiomyces > Tieghemiomyces parasiticus. The sequence goes on along the minus strand of JANBPT010000366.1, from coordinate 21,309 downwards.
CCCCCACCCTAATTCCCCATTCCCCCCCTTTCATCACGACTTGTAATGTCAGCTTGATTAGCGCCTTTACTCCATTTTTTATAGATTTGATTCCCACTGCCGTGTCTTTCCTAGATCCACGAATTCCCCATTCCTTATCCCCTAACCTGCCCAGTTACCTCATCGCCATGCTCCACCTGATCCCCGCCTTCCGTGTCGCCGCCGTGTCCCGTGCCGCCCAGGCCGCGCGTATCGCTCGTCCCGCCCCGCTCGCCAGCAGTAAGTTAACCGGCTGCGTCCACCACGGCAGCGAACCTCCCACGGACACTACGGCCCGGCGCTAACCCTTTTGCCACTTCCTGTGTCCCCCCCTTCAACGCTTTCGCTAGGCACTTTCGTCCGTGCCTACTCCTCGGCCCACGACGAAGAGTCGTTCGAGGCCTTCACCGAGCGTTACATCAAGTTCTTTGATGGTGTTGATGAGGTGTTTGAGCTGCAGCGGGGTCTCAACAACTGCTTCTCCTACGACCTGGTGCCTGCGCCGGAGGTAATTGAGGCCGTCTTCAAGGCTGCCCGCCGTGTGAACGACTTCACCGTCCCTACCCGTGTCTTTGAGGCCCTCAAGGAGAAGGTCGAGAACGAGTCGCAGTACCAGCAGTACCTTGAGGTCCTGAAGCCCCTCAAGGAGGAGCTGGGCATCAACACCAAGGAAGAACTCGGTTTCTAAGCGGTCGGTTTTGACCCCTCTCCCCCCCCCTCCGCTCTCGAGACCCCTGCGGCTGTCTGCCTGGTAGCAACTTATATATAAACACTCGTGGTCCTTTTTCACCCCCCCCCCCTGTTTGTGGCATGCTAATCCTATGGTGCGTCGGGCTGGCTTGAGCCACGCTTAAAGTGGTGTCGCTCAGTTAACAAATAACAGCCAAACGGCGGCTGGGCGCCCAAGACCAAAGGGGTAATCGTCGGACCCTCTGGTTAGGTGACGTAGTCCGTTACGAGCGAGTTGTGAAGATTCCAAGGCCCCCCATGGGCTCCACGAACCATGGTGTGGTTCATAACCATACAGGCAGAGAGGTGGTGACAGGAGGTGGGGGAGGAGAGTAGTGAAAAGGGGGCGGCGGTTTTAAGGGCGATGGCGGGCGAAGAAGGGCCCGCGGACCTACCGATAACCGGCCAATCACCGCGGCCCAGCGAAGCAGCCGTGGGCCGAGGAACCCCCCGGCGGCGAGCAATGTGCCATGGCAGGCCCGCTGGCTTCATCCCGTCGCTCTACATCCCCCCCTCCTGTCACCGATCCTCATCGGCGCTCCACCATCCATCCTAGCCATTTGCCTCATCCATATTGCCCATTTGCACCCTTTCTACGCCGCCAATCTCGCTCGTCGTTTCCATCTTACCATGTCGTCCTACGTTCTACTCGCCGGGTACGCCGCCGGCTGGGCCGTCGTCTTTGGCACCTTCGTGAGCATTTACCATCGCCGCAAGCAAGCAGGTAAGTCCACCCTGCGACCACTCACGGAGCCTATGCTGCACCCCCCCCACCTGTTCTGCTCTATGGTCCTCTCATCTCACCCTCATGAACCTATCCCTCCGCGCCACCCTTAGCCCTCTCCCAACTCGAGTCCTGGTTCCCTGAACACCAGGAGCGCAACCTCTACTATGACCTACAAGAGGCTGGCGACAAGGTGCCCCCGGCCGTCCTGCAGTCGGCCCTCATTAAACGGGCCGTTACTGATGTCCAGCGTGCCATCGACCTGCAGACCAAGAAGCAGACCCTGAGCGCCCTGGTAAAGAGCGGCTCCATCGGCGAGGATATTTGGAACCAGTTCCAGGCCGCCGAAGCCGAGCTGGAGAATGAAATGATGGATATGGTCCAGGAGGCCAACTCGCTACGCCCCGGCTGGGGCCAGGGTATCTTCCAGCTGTCTTCCGAGATTCTGGGCCACCAAAAGGTGCGCGAGCTACGGGAGAAGACGGAGAAGCGCGCCGCCGGGGCCCAGCGGATCCGCGATGAGCAACGGGCGGCCCACGAGGAGCTTGCCCGCCGCGTGGCCGCCTGGCGGGCCGACGAGGCCAACTACAGTGCCTCGACCCTGATTGCCACGTCCATGGCCGACCCCCCGGCGGGCCTTAAGCAGCGCCGAGCCTAGCCGCTCTCCATTTCCTTTTGCGCCATAAAGTTCTCGTTGCATCGCTACGTCATTGGGTTATTGTACGGAGTGTTGGTTGGCAAGTGGATGCAGGGGTGTTGCGCGCCGTTGCCTAATGGTCTCTTTTGTATAAAATTTACTCCGCCGTAATACCTTGGCCTGAATAAGCCCCCCAGCTGCGACCCGTGGGGATGGACCAGCACAAGCATGCGCTCCGTGCGTTTAGAGCCACCGCCGTGCCCCCACCGCCCCGGCCTAGCAGAGGTGCTGGCCGAGATAGCTCCTCCCTCATTGGGCCAAGAGCATCCGAGGTGGCGTTGGACCATGGCCCGCTCTACCTTGCTATAGTTAGTCTCCCCACCGGCCCACCGCGGGCCCCTTGGGAATGCCCCTCGCCGGGCTCAGCCCCGCGGGCCTTAAAGACCGGTCGTGGTGTTTCACTACTAATACTCTACATTGGACTGCCCGTTCCTGACCGCTCACCTCTCCTCATTTCCCCGCACCCATCCCAACCCCGTCTGCCTTTCACCCTATTTCCCCGTACCTCTCTCGCACGCTCTCTCTCCCTCCTGTGAATCCGTCACCATGAAGCTCCGTCTCGGTGTCGGTAAGTCCTACGCTCGGTTATGGCCTGAGCTCAGCGTCTAATCAGTACGCCATCTCACCCCGCAACTTCCCTTCTTCTCACTTCGTCCCAGTCCCCGAACACTTCTCGTCGCCGGTCTTTCTATACGCCCGGGACGGCCTGTTCGCCGCCCGCGGCGTGGACGTCGAGGTGGTGATTTGCGAGGCCGGTACCGGCGACATGGTCGCTCGTCTGCAACGAGGTGAGCTTGACTTGGCCTTTTGCGTTACGGAAGGCCTGGTAACGGCCGTCGCCAATGATCCACAACCCGTGCGCGTGGTGGGCACCTACGTGACCTCGCCACTACGCTGGGCCGTGTCGACTGGCCGCGCCGCCGCGCCGACTACCCTGGCCGACCTGTGCGGGGGCACCATCGGCATCAGTCGCTACGGCAGTGGCAGCCACATCATGGCCTTGTACTTGGCCGAGCGTGAGGGTTGGAACGCCGTGGGCTCTCCGCTGCGGTTCACGGTCCTGCACAATCTGGCCGGTCTGGCCGGAGGGGTCACGAGTGGTACTGCCGACGCCTTCCTCTGGGACTATTTCACCACGAAGCACCTCTACGACGCCGGGGAACTCCGCCACATTGGCGACGTGGTGCCACCGTGGTCGTCATTCACTATCGCCGCCCGCGTGGACGGCCTACTCGCCGAACCGGCCGGCCGGGCTGCCGTGGACCGATTCCTGAGCATACTCAACGAAGCGGTGGCTGACTTTTTGGACGGAATGGCGGTGGCAGGTGACCAGGACTCGCCGTCCCTACGCTACCTAATGGAGCGCTTCAAGTACTCCCGCGTGGATGCGTTGGCTTGGTTCGCCACCGTGCGTTATCCGGCCGACGTACGCGGGGTCGACCGCGAGGAGATGGCACGCTGCCTACAGGTGCTCACCCAGGCCGGGGCGGTTAAGACCACCGACCGTCAGCCCGAGGAACTGGTGGATGCCGGTTTGGCCCGCTGGATTTAATCCCAGAGGTAAAATTGTTCCAAGAAGAACGCCGGTACGTCCGGGCAGAGGAATAAAAAAACCGGGCGACGCCAAAGGTTTAAGTGGGTTAGGAATGATGGCGTGTCTTTTTTTTATTATTTGAAGATGTGACTTGTTAGCAGGTCGCGATGGGGGGAGGGCGAACAGCGGTGGGGAGGTGTCGACAGGTAGCGATACAGAGGGGTGGGGAGGGTGAGATGCAAAGCCAAAAAAAAATAGTATAGAAAAATAATTGAAAGTTACGGCGGACGGTAGAGATCCCGTAGGCGCAGCCGTAATCGCGAGGGGGTGGGTGCGGAAGGCAGTAAAATTGGGGGGGAACATGCGAGGCGGTAAGGAAGAGTGGGTGATGTGTAAGGTAGTACAGAGGGATGGTTGGTGAGGTGTGGAGGGGGTCAAAAGAGCAAAGGGAACAGGTCTCCGGGTGACGAAATAACGATTCAAAAAGAAAAAGAGGTATTGAACAAAACCAAAATTGTCAAAATGAAGCTGAAAGCAGTAAATGGCATAGGGACGGGGAAGGAGAGGCAGGACACCGGCCCCGCCTAAACGTTGCCTCACTCCATCGGTCGGTGGCTATCGAGGAAAGCAGCCAAGGTGTAGTAAATTGACGGGTGTGCCGTGGAGGACGAAAGGCAGTAGGGGAGAACGGCTCAGGGCGCGCGTGCCAGAGAGAGAGATAGAAAAAATGACAACCACAACGGATAAAGATGGATTATATGGTACAGGAAGCGGGGTGCGAGCGAAACCGAGGGGGGGGGGCGAGTATCAGAGTGTAGAGCCGCCCGGAGCAGCAGCTAGGGCCTGGACGACCCGAGGGTGAGCTAGCACGGCCTCGACGGTGGGACGGTCACCCGGGAGGGGAGCCAGGAGGGCACGGATCAAAGCCACCAGTTCGGTGGAGGTGGCTACATCGAACCGCACGTCCGATAGGTCCCCTGTACGCAGTTTCTGCCAGGCCGGGCCGTTGTCCGGGAGAATGACGTTGGCGGTTACCTCAAGCAAGAGAAGGCCCAGGCTGAAGAGATCGGCCGGTTTGCCGTAGGTCCCGCCCAGCACCTCGGGGGCCATGTATTCCCGGTCGCCCTCGCGGTCCCGAATCTCGCCCGCCGCAGCTTCGTGGGTAGAGAGGCCAAAGTCGCCCAGTTTCAGTGACCAGTCGTCGGAAATGAACACGTTGGCGGGTTTCACGTCGAGGTGAAGGACATGGGCGTCGTGGACATGGCGTAGGCCGGCGGCGACCTGAGCGAGAATGTGCCACGCGCGATCCTCAGCCAGCGGGGCCAGCTGGCCGTACGCGTCCAGAAAGGTATCGAGGCTACCGTTCTCCATGAGCTCGGTCTGCAGGTACAGGTGCCCGTGCTGCTCCCAGGCATTGTAGAGCTGGACGACGTGAGGGTGGGCACCAAGGGCCCACATGGTCTGCACCTCCTCTAAACGGCCGAGACGATCCTTGCGTCCACCGAAGGGGTAGCGAGCCTTTTTGACGGCGTACAGACAGCCGGTGACGCGGTCTTGTACCTTGAACACCTCAGAGAAGGCGCCGGCACCAATCTGGTCGAGGACGACGAACTGGTGGGTCAGGTAGTCCGGAGCAGGGGCGGTGGAGCCGGGGTCGTCAAGCGGGAGGCGGTGCGGGTCGTGGCGGGTGCGCTCAAAGAAAGCCGGAGTAAGAAAATGGGCGTGGGCGGTCACGAAGGGCGGCGGCGGCGGCGAGGCGGAAGGACGGGGGGAGGAATCCTCATCGCACAGCATCATGTCCCGGGCGTCAGTGGTGGTGGCGGTAGTGGTGGTGGTCTGGACACCCAGAACCCAGTCGGTGGTGCGCGCAAACTGGGTAGGCGAGTCGTGGGCAGCGTACGAGTGCAGCGTCGCCAGGGAGGACACTGAGGTGGGTGAACCGGTGAGGGATAGCCACGAGTCCCGGCGACTACCCCCGCCGTACACTGTGAAGGCGTCGTCCAGCGACGCATCCGAGTGCCGGCAGCCGGGCTGGCCCAGGACGGGCGACCGCGTGGGTGAGGTGGGTGGGAAGGGCGGCGGGGGTGGCGGGGACGGACTGCCAGCGGCGAGTCGCGGGGCGTCAAACGGGGAAGCGGGCGCGAGGTGGGGTTTCTTGACAATCTTGAGGCACTCGAGCGACGGGATGCGGTGCTTCTTGGGCGGCAGGGCCAACGGGGAACCAAAGGTGAGGCGGGCGTTTGGGGTGGCGGCGGCCGTCGGCGTGAAGGCGAACCGCGCGGGGGTCTTCTTGCAGGGTGTATCAGGGACGAAAGTGGGAGTGGCGACCTCGGCCGGCTTGGGGCGGTTGCGTTTGGACAGGAGGCCGGTGGAGTGGAAAGCACTAGCCACGGGTTTGACCAGTTTGGCGGGTTGGGGGGTAAAGAAGCCGTCGTCGGTAGCGGGGGCAGGTAGGCGCGGGGCAGCGGGGCTAAACACGGTGACAGGCGGGGACCGCAGTCCCGTAGCAGTGGCTCGCCGCTTGGTGCGCGAGGCCGGTAGGGTCGGGGTGGCAAAGAAGCCGCCATCGTCTAGGGACGCCAAAGGCGGGGGGACGGCCTTCCGCTGCGGCGTCATGGTCATTGTGGAGGCGGGTGCGGGCGCCAGGGTGGCCAGCTCACAGCAAAGAGAGGGAGAGGGAGGTTGGGTATGCGAACGCCGTGGGGGGGATTGAAGCGGTTTAATCTGAGAGCGGGTGGGTAGCAGCTAACGTGGCGTGGCAGGAGGAGGGAACTGGCTGGCCTAGACGAACCGGTGAGTGCGATCACAGTGCAGAAAAACAAGGAGCGGGATTGAGTTTTATGATCCAGAAGGTGGGCTAGACGAGAGCAAGTGCGGAGAAATAAAAGTGTCAACAGAGATGGGGGAGGAGATGAAGTAGGTAAGGAACGGGAAAAGTGGTAAACGGAAGAGAGATTCAGCATGTGTGCTCCGTTGGGACAGGGAAGGAGGACGCACAGGCATACAAGGTGGAGGAGGGCCTAGGCATACAAGGCGGAGGGAGGGGAGGGGGGCGAGCAGCGGCTGGGTGACACCTTGACGGTAATGGCTGCTGCTGGGGGAGGGGCTAATGGCGGAAGACGGGAGGAAGGCAGGGGCCGCGGCCGCGCTCCCGCCACGATGGAAGCGGCGGGCTTTTCTGCGGAGGAGGGCGGGCCTGGTCTGGCCTTCTAGTGCAGAGCGACGGTGCCTTGCCCCTCCCAGCGGCGGCCCGCTGCCGGCCCATTCACTACGACTCCCCCTATGATGAGACGCCTTCGGTTGTTTGTTTTGAAATTGCTGGTTGCCTGGCCACGGCCACCCCCCACTCAGTAGCCGAGGTGCAGGCGATTGGTGGTGTCCTTTCTCTCTCTTTCTCCCCCCCCTGGTTCTCCTGTTTGTCCCGCCCCATTTTTCCCTTCATTCGTCCCATCGCTCGACACCTCCCCACCCGTTGACCGTCTGCCGCCGTCCTGTGGAGGTCAGCCGCTGACGTGTCAATAAAACGGCCACAATAGGCCCACACCACCCGTGGCTGGGTCTGCCTGCGCATGGTGGTTACCAGCCCGGTCGCCATTCACTGCTTGGGCTTCATTAACGAGTCTTTATACTGGAAATGTATGGTACACCATGTGGGTATGGGTGTCCCTGTTAGTTACAGCACCGCTTCCACTAGGGCCCCGAAGGCGTCCGGCCCAGGCGACCCTTAGAAGGCTCAACTAGGTAGCCGCCGGGGGTCGAGCAGGTTCTCCGGCCGAAGTGTCATTACATTGGGGTCGAGTGTTCCAGTAGGAAACTGCAACGTCACCTCGGTGGTGTCGGCCGCGGTCACTCGCGCTACCTGCCAGTCTGAAACGGTAGGTACTAGGTCCGAGGCGAGGGTAACCATCTTGAAGGCCAACGTGTCGCCCCGACACGGGGCACGGTCAAGGCTGGGCATCGCCTCGAACTCCGCGGTCGACCTGGTCTCACTGGTGGGGGCTCCGTGCTGCCGTTCGTAGGCCATAACCACCGGATACTTTTGTTGGTGGGCGGGCGGGGGCCGGCGGGACCGCGTCCGCCAGGTCGGATCGACAGCGTCCCCGTGCTCGCGACGGGTGATGAATATACCGCCAGGCTGGTCCAGGCTAGGCGAGCCCGGACAGGGGCTGGACAGTGCATCCAGGAACACGTCGCTTGCCACGGGAGAGGAACTGGGCTGTTCGTACCACTCGCGCGGGACGGGTGGGGCGGGTATGACCGTCTCTACAGGTATCCCAGCATCCCGGAAATGCAGGTGGATCCGGGTGGTGTCGACCGCCGACTTCCGAGTAAGGCAGCGTTGGAGGGCGGCCAGAAGCCGTGCCCGTTGGGTACGGCGTAGGGAACGGATCTTGGTCCGCGCTAAGGATGGAGGCATGACCAGAGAGGGGTGGATGCAGTAAGCCGTAACGGTCGGGGTCGTACAGTTATAATGGCCAGCGGGAGTGCCGGGACCTAGTATTTCGAAGACACGGGCGAATGGACAACGGTCCAGCCGAGTCGGTGCCTTTCTCGCTTTGAAGTACCCCTCCGGCCGGCTGACCTTCCGACCCCTGGCAAACTAAACCTCACCGAGACACTGCAAGTCAAGGGAGCATAGTTCCCCCTATGGACGATTTCCCCGCCCATCAGGGCCGTCTGCTGATTCAGCCGCAGCGGTGCAGGGCCAAATCATACTCCCGCAAATAACCTAGAAACCTTTGCAACCCATGATCCCCCGGGGCGAGGCTTGGCCAGGGTTTTGGGGCGCACCTCAATACTTCTGCTGCACCACCCTCCGTTGTATATACCAAGCGAGAGTAGGGGGGGTGGGAGGAGCGGTCGTTTCCTACCTCATAACGTTTGGTTCGAATGGAGGAACCGGCCGTCGAAGCTATAAGCAAAGGTCAATCCCTAGCACTCTATATATAGAGCGGAACAAAAAAACCAACAGGGAGTTCCCTTAAATAAAATGAGCATAAGGGCAGCCGATCACCTTATTATGGTCACGCCAGTCCCCTCCCCATCCTCAACTCATCCGAAAGCAGTACTATACCCACAGGGTGGTTGTATACGGCTAGCCCAATACGTCTACTTCGGAGGGCTAAAATCTCCGGACGTGCCCCTGGGCACCAAGGTATGGTTCCCGGCGTTGTTCCCTTTCCTGCCCTATTCGATGTCGGGCACCATCACTAATTGGGTTGCCGCCCAGTCACTAGCTCTATTGAGGGTCCTCTCGGGTTGATTGGGGTCACTATCGGTCGCGCAGCGCGTAGCGCCCACCGGAGGCGCCAGAAAAACCGGGTAAACCTCGAAACCGAAACGACTAGTCCTGACGTGACGTTGCTCGTCAACGGGGTCCGTTGATCAAGGGACATCGGTAACCGGTAATGGCTTCCGGGTTGCCACCGCCCAGCCGGTTGGAATCTGGTCGTTGCGCCAAGTTACCATCTAGAAGCCCAACGCCGCCTTCTCCGCGGCGTGCCATTTAGGGCCAGGGCCAACCGCCCCATACGGCAGCCCTTGCGTCTACTTCTCCGCCGTCCAACTGGGGCTAGTAGGGCTACTACTGTTTGTCAGCTAGTATGTTCGCCGTCTCCTGCCTCACCGGTCGGTCAAGTCAAGTCATGCCTTTGGCATTCTCCTCTGCCTCCCTCGCGGCCCCACTCTCGATCTATGGGTACAGTTCGGTATCCCCGAGGCCACGTAGTGATCCTCGTACGGCGCAAGTCACAACTGGTTTCCCTTTAGTAAACGTTTACAGACAAGTGGGTAGATAAAGACAGGCACCGAATCTGTCCGGCAACGACATATGGTACAACGGAGGGGGTATTTCTAGTGAACTGATGGGTCGGTCAAATTGACAATCAATAAATGGAGGAGCGAGCAGAGTAAGAGGAGTAACCCAGCTACGGGGCCGCGTCAGGGGGGAACTCGCTAAATAGTCCTGTCTGGACACGACGGCGTACGCTACCCCACAGACCGGCCAAGATTCCCCGAAACTCGATGGAGTCCCAGGCGTCCAGGGCAGCCGGGTCATAATAAGAGTATGCGGTACCGTTAACGGCCGTGTCAGGGTCGAAGGCGTCGGCAGCTGCCATGCCCGCGAACGCGCTGGCGAGCACGTCCTCCGGAGCGGGCGGGGCCGCAGTCGGCAGCTCAGTGGCCGTGCGGGGACCGGTGGCCCGCGGGGTGGTGGGGCGGTACGACGCGGCGAGCGCGGGCCGAACCAAGGTAGCCCGGCGGTTCTCGGCCAGGTAACGCCGCAGTAAGGCTACGGTGGCTTCGGGGTCGCGGGGAAATGGGGAGGGACCCCGCCGCCGCGCCGGCCGGTCACCAGCGACGGACCGGGCGGTTGTGGTCCAGGCGACAGAGGCTGCACCAGGCGGGGAGGTAGAACACGCGTTCAGGGCAAGCTCGCTGCGGGACCGCGGGGGCGCCTCGGAAGGGGCGCTGGTCTCGAGTATGTGCGACAGCAGGGATGGTCGGAGCAGGCTTTGAAGGTCGCTGCCCGTCAGCTCGGTAGGACTCCAGTCGAGCGGCGAGGCCAAAGGAGGCTCGACGGGGCCTGCAGTCGGACGGGCGGAGGTCGGAGCGACACGAGACCGGACGACAGGCGAGCACAACTCAAGCCAGTCCCCTTCGCTGCCAGTTTCAGCCACCGAGGCCCAGGAAGCGGTGTCCAGCGAGAGCTGAGAGCGGCTGGTGCGAAGGGCGGGAGGCGGAGAAGGATGGGCAGGCCTCGAGGTCATACTGCAAACGAATGGCAAACTGGGGTCGGGCCGGGAGGAGGAGGAGGAGTAATGTGCGGAGGGAGGAGGCGAAGGCCGGAGTTTCCAGGTAAAAGCGTCGCAAAGGAAAGTTGAGGTATCAAGTTGGGAAACAAGATTTGGAGCGTATGGACGAGAAAACCCGGGGGTTTCCTAAGCGACAGGCGGGCGGGCAATACAAGGGTGCCGGGTGGAGTGGACGGGCAGGAGGGAAGTTTGCTTTGCAAGAGAGAGAGGACGCCTTGGTCAAGTTGTGGTGGCACCCGCTGATATGGTCACCAGGGGGGAGCGGGTGCAAAAGAAGGGTCTCTGGGGGCAGGTGTTGACGCTGTCGCCAACCTATTACGCAAGGGCTTGCGGGCCGCTCAGTGTCGTCCAAGGGCATTCCCTACCGATAGGCCTGTACGGATCAACCAATCGCCGCCCCTATTGAGTCCCGTCACCCGGCCCGATTCCTTGCCACCACCCATTTTTTTTACAAAGTCCCACCGCCACCCCCTCCTCCCCCACTCTGGCATGCTCCACATACGATGGAATTGTGCCGCTAGGTAACTTGGTCTTACCAAGGTCAGACCTCCCCCATCCCGCACCACCAGCTGCTCTCATTTGTCCGATTCCCTTTGACTTCTGTCCGCCACCTCAATCTCTTACATTCTCAACGCTCTACCATGTCCCTCCCACGCTCCCTACTTCCGCTGCTATCCCGCGCCCCTCGTCGCCTGTACTCCACCGCCCATTCCATTGGCGGCAAGGCGGCAGCAGCGGCGGCGGCCCAAAACTCAGCCAGCCCAGCGCCTTATGCTGGTGAACCCTACGTCAATGGCATCTACGTGACCTATCCGCCCGAGGAGGACCGTTACGTACCCCCTTCCCAAAAGCACTATGAGTACACCCACGAGGGGTTCACCTCCAAATGGTGGCTCGTGGGCCTGGGCGGCGTGGCGCTGATCAGCCTCATTCCTACCTTTGATCGCTACATGACCAACGACGGTGAGGTAGGTTGCTGACTGCTCACCGTGACACCCGGCGTAACTTGACCGGCAGTCCGCATTCCTTCGCCGTAACCATCCCACGGGTATGCTAATCTGTGGAGGGCCCATCATCACCATCGCACTTCCCACCACTACAACAGCTGCCGCATCCCTTCAGTGAGTTCATCGAATCCATCACTTGGAAGGAGGAAGACAGTTACGCCATTCTCGAGGAGATGCTCAAGGCCGAAAAGGAGCGTGTGGCCTTAAGGTAGGTATCTCAGTCGCCGCTTTTCCTGATTTACCCTCCGGCGTGGCTCGGCGCTGTACCCCCCCCCCTCCGCGTTTGCAAACTTATCTTTGCCCCTCTACCCCCATACCTAATGTGACCCACCACAACATCACACAGGCTGCAGAACAGCGAGGACCGGGTACTCTACCTGGCCGGCTACCGTGAGCCCACCTCCGTGCGTCGCGATCCGTAAGTCATCCTAGCCCTCTTCCCCGGGAAACCGGGCCACCCCTCTTACCGTAACTTGAATTACCAATGTCGACCTCCCCCCCCTTCTGACACTAACCTTGACTACTCCGCGCCATCTATCAAACACCCTCCCTCCTATTCAGGTTGATGCAAGCCCAGCCGCGTCACGGCCGGACCGCGGGCCCCGCACCCAAGGACAACGAATAGACAAATGCCAGATAAATCGCCACTGGAGGGTGCCTCGCCTCGCGCTCCAATTCAATGCGGCAATCCCAACCCAATAACCCCATCCCTTGATTCTATAAACCTCTCGCCTATACCGCCAGGTAGAATGATTTGGTCGCCATGTTGTTTAGGTTTAGATTTACACACATGTACAATATACAGTCTCGTGGTTCACCGGCTACCACGACCGGTCAACCCATATTAGCATTCTCCGCGCTGTCGCTGGCGTAGGTAGTGCGGGTACACGTTTTCAAACAGCATGTTGAGCACCTCGCGCCAGGCCAGGTCGAACATGGTCAGTGAAAATTGGCGATCGCGCATTGCGTCTTCCAGTGGGGCGACGAGGTGCGCAGGCAGGTTGACGGCAAAGTCCGAGTCAGGCCGGATGTAACGAAGGTAAAAGTTGTAGTATAGCGGCTGGACCGAACCTGGCACGGCGGCGGGGTCGTGGGCCCGAGGACGAGCTGGGCCGTCCTCGCTGGTGTTGTCCTCTTCGGCGGTCGTGGCCCCGTCATCGCTGTGGTCATGGTCACTAGCCCGCCCCCCATCGCCTGGCGGCGCGGCGGGAGCGAGGCGGGCCAACGTGTCCACAATGGAGACGCTGGGGTCGGTTAAATTCGGGCGCCGGCTGGCGAGGGCGGCGCGCTGCGAGGCCGGCCGGTGGAATTTGTGGAGGAATTGGCTGGGAGACCGCCCCAGCGCGACCAGGCGCTGCAGCGGGTTAGTACGGACAACGGGGTCACTGTTAGTATCGTGGTCCTGAGCTGGGTTCAATTCGCCGTCCGGCGTCCGCGCCGCCTGGACGGTATGATGTTTGAGGCACTGGTAGTCCTCGAGAAACAGAATCAGCTCAGTTGCGAAGCACTTGGCGGCGCTCAACTTGAGCCGCTCAAACTGGGTGGTGTCGCCCAGGGACTCGGTGAAGCCGCCCGCCCCGAACGTCATGAGGTCGGTGGCATCGTCGACGCGGCCGGCCAAAAACGCCGGCAGCCCCGTGGCCGCGGCGTCGGACGGTAGCAGGCTGGGCTTCTTCTTGAAGCGCCCGGGGAACAGGTCCGGGGCGACCTCTAAACCTGACGGGGCGACGCTGGGCCGCCGCTGGTACATCCAGTCACGCTCATACAGCAACGGGGCCACCACGAGCATTACGTGGCCGGCGGCCAACCCAGCCATGAGAAACATGTTGCCCGCGAAGTACGGGTACAGGGTGGCGCGCGCCAGGAAGCTGGCCTGGAATAGGGCATAGCTCACGTACCCGATGGCAATCTCAACCTGTACTTCACGGCGGAGTCCGTAGGCCTCGTCCATGCCCCACGTCCAAAAGACGAAGAGCGGACACGCGACGACCAGGTGGACGGCCATGATGCCCACGACGACAATGTACTCGGCGGCTAGATCGCAGCGAGTGGCGAGCGGGGTCACCCTGAAGCGGGTCGAAAAGGTCTGCACAAACACCAGGTAGACAAAGAGAAGGCAGAGCAGTCCCAGCAGCAAACGGATGAGCGACGGTTCGGAAAAGAGCTGCCGCTTGCGCATCCAGGGGATTCGCTGCACCAAGGCGGGGAAGCTCAGCCGGTCGTACCAAGGCCCGGCGGCGGGGCGGGTAGCGGGACGAAGACGGGCCGTGTCGCACCCCCCCGGTCCGTCGGTCCGCACCGGCCGAGTGTCGAGGGCGGGGGCGCGCAGCTTGGCCTGGTGGTACTCGTATTGGAAGAGGAAGCGCAGGTTGCGCGCGATGAAGGAGAAGACCCACAGGAAGCCCAGGGCGTGGTAGCCCCAGAGATTGAGGAAGCACGGAAAGGCCGGGCGGAAGGCGTTGCCAAGGCAGAAAAGCACCGAGAGTCCCAGGGCGCTGCCGACGTGGATGATATTTAGCCACAGGGCGTGGTGGCGTACCGCTCGCATGCGGCGCGCATAGACGGCCGTGGTGGCGAGCACAAACATGCTGTACACGACCGCCAGGGTCAGGTAGCCAACGGCCTTGCGTCGCAAGAACGCCGGGGTATAGACGAACGTCTCACTATCCATGATGGGCGAGTAGGGTCGATGGGCCACCGAGGTGCGACGGGGCGGAGGGTGGCGGTGGATGGCAGGCACGGGGAAGAGCAGCGGCCTTCCTGAGAGAGACGATATGCGAACGATGGGCGGAGGGGAGAGCGGGATAGGCGTGGCACTGGTGCCGGTGGGGTGGAGGAAATAGGCGTGGCCAGCAGGGGGGCGGAGGTAATAGGTGTGGCCAAAGTGGAGCAAATAGCGGGGCCGCGAGAAGTCGTTATCAATGTCCGCATGCAGAGCAAAGGCCGGCGGGCGGGCGGCTGGAAACACGGTGTAAAGTAACAGAATAGGGGCAAATGGTCGCGAAGGTATAGGCCGAGAGGGTAGGAAAAATGCGGCGTTGCATATGCGAAATGGGGCCAAGGAAACGAGGGCCGCGGGCGCCCCGTTGACTATATACAGGCGGGAGCGGTCGGGCCGGCGCGAGAAGATCTGAGGGAGAGGACATACGACGGGCGTCACAACGGCGGTCGGGTCCCGAGCCCCGCCGACTACAAGGCAAGGCACGGGCGGTGAATGGGAAGAGGTCTCGGAACCCGGCTTTAGGGTGCCATTGGGTACCGGACGATTTCCATCATCTGGGGTCCTCCGTCCTGCCGTCGCACTAGCTCGCTTCGCCTCGACGACCAGCCCAGCCAGGCTCAGCGCTCACGGCTTGTGTGGGGACGGTGGCCGCTGCAGCTCGCTTATAGAATTGGGCCTGGACCCGGATGGCGTGAATTATCCGTGCACCCTTCCCCTCCAGCGTCAGCTCATCTTCTCTTACACTGTGGCCCGGGCTTGACAGGCCGGCGTACAGCTGCATCCACTTCTTTATACGCAACCGCTAGTTTGGATACCAGCACCACAGCTATCACTGCCGGTGCCGCCTGTTCCAGACCCCTGTTTCCCATATATGTTTTCTAGCCATTGTCGTCAGCTACATCCCCAGTTGCAGGATTGGGCCGGGCCATGTATAGTCAGCCTCTCTAATTGTTCATAATGCGCACGGCTTCTAGGGTCCACGGACCGAAGCGCCCCCATAAGGTATATTTTAAACCCGAAGAATCACACCTCGGTTACACCAAGGGGCCAACAGCTGCGTATTGGCACTTCATGGTTTTTTAAAAACAAACCGGCACAAATTCTCCTTCTTATCTCCAAGTAGAGACGGGGGCGATGACCAAGCGGGTCGCCGTAGGTTGCTAAATGGGGTCGGCAGTTTGGCCAGCCGAAGTAAGAAAAAAACGATTGCTCAGCAGAAGACAGGGTGGTAACTGCCAACCGATCGGGGCCAGGCAATGCCCAAGTCCCACCGTCATTCAAGTGACATCCTACCAGTAGTTAACAGCAGACCTCAGCTGCGACACAATGACTACAAGCTCTTCAAGTTTATTGACCAAAACCGACTTTTCCGTCCTTTACCGCAACCGTATAGCGCGATGATACGAAGGCACCGTAAAATAAATCTGAGTAGATCTGCGGTTACACCGTAGGCGGATGGACAGCGAAGAGCGCCTCTTCGAACTTTTTGACCCACTGGATGAGCTGGTTGGACGACGCCACTAGCGTGGTTTTGCGCACGAGGGGCCCGAAAGTGGCATAGAGTTCAAACCCAGCGGTGCTCTGAGGGAAGGGCGGCGGCGATGGAAGCTGGTGGTTAGTGCCTGTACGCGGACCAGCATTCGGCGAGTGGGGTCAGAGTGGGGGGCCGAGGCAGACACTTACCCAGCCCAGGATGGTCTCGCTGGTGGTAACCTGGTGCACGATGCGTACGGGCTGCTTCTGGTCGTGGAGCAACGCCCAGACCCGATGGTACTTGGCAAGGAGGCTAGAGTACAGCGGCAGGGCGTAGGGTATTAGTTTACCGAGGTCGAGCGGAACAGACCGCCGTAGACGAGTGTGATGAGCTGGGAGGGACCTACCTTTCCTGTTCGTGAAGCTTGACGTAGGGTTCCGCGTAGAGCGAACTAGTATGTTGCACACAGCGGTTCAGCCGGTAGACAAAATGCCGTAGACCCGGAACGCCGAGTTCAGCTGCGTGTGGTAAGGAAGGGAGCGGGGGGGCAGGTGGCTGAGGTGAGGGTGGGTGGGGTCTACCACGTCGTCTTGCGGGACATACGAAGGGGTTCGACAATGTAAGGAAAATCCCTCACTTACCAGGGGAATAGGCCGGTTCCTGGACCACCGCTTGTAGCTTGTCGAGGTCACCGGTGCGGGTTAATTTCTGAAGAGGTGACGGCCAGCCGGGCAGAAGAGGATACATCAGCCAATTTTGGCATTGTTAGCCTGGGATTTCCAAACCAATGAATCTTGGCCTTTGATACCAGTCTCCGGCGGGTCCCCGTTAAGCTGGCCTATGGGGGTGGTGGTTTCCAAGCCGGGTCACATACCTCTACAATGCCGCTCTTGATGGCCGACATTTCCGCGAACCGCCCCTTATCGGGTGAGAGCAACAAGAGGCAGACACCCGGCACCAGGTAGCAGATGTAGACGTGTAGAAACCCGTCGCGGTTGAAGCGTGGTAGGCAGATGGGGATCCAATTCTCGCCCATTTGGAACGACGTAAAGGAGCCAACGGTACTGAGCAGCAGGTGGAGATCTAGCGTGACGATACAGGGCAGGCGGGCAGGATGACGGTGAGACAAGGGTGAATGCACATACTAGCAGGCCCAGTCCGCAGGGAAATGCAGCCTGTGGTGGATGGAGGGGGCCTTCAGGTGCGCCGAAGATAGTACTATACACCCGGAGGAGCACGGGTGAGCGACGGAGACGTCACAGCGGTATCCACCATCTTTAGCGTGAACCGCGCCGGTAACTTACCCGACGAGTACAAGGCGGTCTCTTTGGGTCGGAGCATCGTGATGAGCCGCATGCCCGACACGAGTAGGGCGTACAGGACATTCTGCGCGGTGTTGGGGTTGGGTGACGCGGGAAGAGAGAGGGGAGGGGCCCCATGGCGCGGCGAGGGCACGATGAGACGGGTGCACCGATTAGTCGGGTTGCCGGTACGGAATCAGAAGGGCACCCATGACATAAGCGGTGGTATGCCCACGCCCTTGGCCCGCCCGACCGCCAAGGACTTACCCGAGACTTGGCCAACTTGAGTGCAAGTCCGAGTCGCTCCCGCAGCCGAGGTGGCAATCGGAGAGTCTCGATCGAGCCCAGGGCAAAGCTAAAGTTGGTTGAGAACTGGTTGACCAGATGGTCCAGCATGGCCTCCGTTCCGGTCAACAGCTTACGCAAGTCAAAGCTGCTGTGGCCACGGAAGGCCCGCTGGAGCTGGCCGTGCGAGACAATGCTCAGAATTTGGTCGTGGAGGTAGGTGAGCTGGTAACGCAGCTGCACCTCGGGTTCCTCGGTCTGAGCCACCGCCATTAAGTATAGGGGTTCTCGTATCAGAAATGTCAGGACGTGGCCGCCCGAGCGGACGGTGCGGAGCGTATCGTCAGCGTCGGCCACCAATGATATTAGGGCCTGGATGACCCCCATAAATGTGGCGATGCGGGACTCGTCGCCGTACCTGGTAGGCAAGGGAGTAGGGGTTAAAAACGAATATGGGGGTGGATCTATAGGCCCTGTAATGGCATGACACCGGCATGAAGGAACCTCGCCACGGTCCCTTAGAAGAGTACCTACCGACTATAAACGGGTTTTCCCGCATTACTAAGCACAAGGAAATGTTTAGCGCGGTGACGCCAGACCTCCGAAGTTGGATCTGCGAGGGATAGGAAAGCAGTAGGGAGTAGTAGGGCGTCAACTGATGTATGAGATGTACAGGTTATCATCTACAAGTGAGGCACGACTGGGCGGTGTGTCTGGGTATGCGTAGCTATGGGCGGAAGATTATGACTGGTGCACCTACCTTCTGTCTCGTGGTTTTGACGGTGGCCAGCCGCTGCTGCTGCTATCGGGACAGCAGGAGGCGTAGCTACAGGCGGGGTCGGTTGGCTCTGCGCTACAGGGGGTAAATTAGAGAAGGAGCACACCGCGTGGAGTGTAGGGGAGGACGGGCTAGTTTTACAGCGGATGGGACGTCGCGAGCCGAGGCCTAGATACGCCGCCCCGGGCGAGCGGTCCATGCCTTGGACGGGTTAATGTGGCGGAATGGCAGGCAAAGGAGGATGGGGGGAGGGGCTTGGCCAGTGGACGTGTTGCCAGCTAGGGCGATGAATGGGAGAGCCGGGTTAATGGATGCAACGAGAAGTGTGGTGGCGGGAGGGATACGGGTTGAACTGGAACATGGGCTCCAGTCATTTCGGGGAATCCTCTAGTGACAGAGGCCAAACACGCCTAGGGCGTAGCCCAATTCCGTTACAATAACCACGTGACTACTCTGGTTGCTCGTCGTCCTGGCTTCCTTTAGCCAGCGGGAAACCAAACGCAAACGTAGACCCCATTTCAAACTCCGACCATGGGTCGTCTGTAGTGTGCGTGGTTGGTAGGTAAGGTCGAAACCCTCCATAGCCGCCCAATATGGGCGGCCAGAAACCAGTCGAGTCCCGTAGACTCGACCTTGGCAGGTAGCCGAACAATCGAGGTGGACGCGAGGGTCGATAGCGTCGGGCAGGGGCTCCCACGCTATTAACTGGGATATCGAGCCGTGTAGGGAACACTGCGGTCAGAGACACGGCGGGGGATGGTGTCGCCCTTGGAAGCGCCCGCATTACCCTCCTGATATCTGGTCCGCTGTCCCAGTCGCCAGTCAAGCGGATCAATACGAGATTTTCGGCTGCGATACCATGACGCCCGAGGCTAATGCCAGAACCCTAAGAGCGTAGATCGAGCGAGATTAGCCCTTTGTCTATGGAGACGCGCTGGTAAGGATTGGGTGGTCGTCTGCACCGCATAGGGTCGGCGTGAATCCATTTATACTCCATTACGACTGGAGAAAACGATCCGCCGCCACCCCGATTCCCAAAATTGGTCTAACGAGGCACCTTCGATGCAGGGTTGCCACTTCTGGACTGGATAAACTTGTCCGCTCCACACTTGCTGCCGGTCGATCAATCAGCTGGATCGTTGTGTCATAAAGGTTCTTCGACTGGGCCTTTCGAAACAGGTCCGCCGGGCTTTCCCCCCTCCTCCTTCTGCCGGAGGGGCCTCCAACCGGTTGACCGATATTTCTGCTGCGTGCGCTCTTTCCTCCGCTGGTAAGGTTAGGTGATTCGCTCAACAGCGGAGGAGCCATTCTAACCCGGGCTGCCATGGACGACACATTAGGCCGAGCGATCGGCCGTGCGAGTATTAATTATGTAAAAATGGTGACTGAAAATGTGGAACTCGGCAGACGGTGTGGAGGAAGAGAGCGGCTTCTCAGCACGTCAATGGTGCCAATCAGTTGACTTTCGGGACCGGACCCCCCTCCTTTCATACTAGGGACTGAATCGTTCGTACCCAGCCCTTCGACTTCGGGGACCTAGTAGCCGCTGGCGATGTGTGTCAGTCAAGTCCTGCTCTCAACCGCGCGCCTACCTCGCAGCTATATAATCCCCACGACATCCACGTTGGCGACGGCGTCGTTTACCACCCTCTCTCACTTTACTCACCGACAAATATACCGCGTGAACTACTCCCTACTGCTTCCTAACCGACTGCTACATTACCCATCGGTTCGTTTCCATAATCCACTCTCTTCCCATCCCTGCGTCAACATGGTCTCCTTGCGTATCTGCCTTGTGGGCGCCGCGGCCCTCATGTTGCTCTCCACAACCTCTGCCTTGCCTGTGAATAATCCCCCGAATTCAGATTCGACTCCGACCATGGCTTCTCCTCCCGCTGCCAAAACGGCGACCCTTTCTCCCACTCTACTCGGTATCAGCGGCGGAAACACATCGTCCGGTAGTGGTTCCCAGTTATCCTTCGCCCTCTTCTTTCATGACAACAAATAATGGCGTCATTACATTAGTCCCTCCTCACTTAATGTCAGTCGAACGGTCCGTCCGTGCCGGTCGGCGTTTTCATTCAGCCCCTTAGGCGACCGTAGACATCAGCCTCCTTTCGCCCTACTTGCTATTTTGGTATCTCACTGTCAGTTAATCTATTGTCGGCAATAAATATGTACACCTGTTTAGTGTCCGTTGCTATGGGACAATATAAAGGATTCGTCAGCCACCATGGTCGCTAGTTGTCCGTGGTCCCCGAGACGTTGAGGTAGAGCTAGACGAGAGTGGCACGCTGCGGTGGAGTTTGCGACAGGGGGTCGCTAGCTACTGTGAGCACATTACTCCCGTATCCCGAGCACCCCTAAGGATGGGCTAGCACCGCCGAAGATGAGCCTAGCTTAACACCCGCCTTGGCTATGGTGTCGTGCGCCACCATTTTGGGGTTAAAGTTCCACGGTGCCATGTAGCCGCCATCAGGACAACCAGGAATGACGCATGCTGTGGTATGACGCCGGGGAGCACCCGGAATGTTTAGCCAACTTGTTTTAGATTACTAGCCCACGCCAGCCGTGCCGTGGTTAGGGAATATAACCGCGCTGCTAACATTAGGTAGCCGATGCCTTCTTCCCTGCATCTACCCATAATGATTAGACATGGTCCAGTGCCCAAGGCCGCTCGTGTAGTAAGCGTAATCCAGGAGGTGGTGATAATTGAAAAAGAAGGAAAGCAAATAGCAAGAGAGGGATTGGGCGTGGAGCGATGACCTTTGATGCGAGGCGATACCCGTCAGGACTTGAACACATGCGGGTAGGGTTACCTGTAGCCTGAATTCGCTTCAGCGGATGCAAGGATGCAATGTAGAGGGCGTGTGCCTCAATACGAAGGAAGCAGGCGAATGATGACTCCAGCCCAATGGGCGGTGCATCAAGGGTTGTAGGGGAACGGTAGATAATAGGGAAAATAACGTGTGCGTAGGGAATGAAGGGGGGCTGGAAGGTGCATGATCCTGGCGTAGTACTTAACAAACAATGATGAGTTTGCGTACAACCGCTCATCATCAAATAATCTCACTCCGCGCTGCAGACTAATGAACATCAATATTAATACCTTTTTGGCTCGCTCTCAGTTTTTTCTAAACGATACATTGTGTAGTGCCGACGCACGGTGTTCCGACGTCGGGTAGCAGCAGACGCTGATAAAATCATTATAGCAACCTTATTTAT
>JANBPT010000365.1:0-40893 GCA_027575765.1 Tieghemiomyces parasiticus | reverse complement strand
ACCCTCCTTTGGAGTCTTCGGCACGCCGGGGCTGCCTAGGGACCCTGTGCTGCTTGAGGGGCTGAGAGCAGGAGTTTAGGCTTTAGGGCTGGAAGCCGCGCTAGTCGTGTCAGCTAGAACCAACGCGAGGGAAAGCGCGGACACGGCGGCAAGGGCGAAACGCATGATGGCTTAGTTGTTAGAGTGAGTATTGGAAGAGTTGGTGCAGGATGCAGTGACGACTGTCGATAATGTCGGAGGAAGGGGTGGGTGAAGGTAGATGTTGGGTCGAATTAGGCCCGGCGACCCGATGGTATTGATAATGGTGTGGAAGAAGGGACGCTTAAGGCTAATATCACCCAGTCAATAGAGGCGGGCGGGGGATGGTTGAGGTGGCGGATAGTATAGCACCGAGCTGAATTTTATTAACAGGCTCTGGGCCCGAAGGCCTTCTCCCTCTCTCTTGATAATGCACCTCGTTTCCTGGTCGCGGCGCACCACAACCCTCGCTCTGAAAGGTTTGAACAAGAGATAGGATCATGCGGAGGCGGAGGGAGCCATCGAGAACCCACCTTTGAATCGGTCACGCCCGTCCATCGCCGCCATCGTTGCTATCTAATTCACTGAGATGTGGTTGCTTTCACTATAAGTTTGTATCGGCGTAGGGTGGGCTCTACCAGCAAAGGGTCTAGAGAGGCTAGGGTCGTATAGTGCTGAGGCTTTGTGCGACTAATGCCACTGACCTCCGACACTGTCGGTGAATGGCCAGCGAAGGGGCAGGAGGACCCAACTAGAGCACCACACCAGATAGTGTGGGTAGAACTTGTACCGCTGGCATCAGAGACAACCCAGCCTCTCTCCCCCCTTCACTACTGGTCGCCCTGGTGCACCCGCAGCTTTTGGAGCTCTGGTTAATGACGGTCCATCCCACCTCTTGTGAAAGGTGACAACCTTGTACACCGGGACCCACTCGCAGTGCTATGATAATTCTCCCCATTGACATAGCTTACCTCGCGCTTGCATTCTTGCCTTTTTCTCCCCATCTTTTTTAACTTTGGGCATTGAATCGTTCTACCCGCCATGTTCAACGCCACAAAGGATTTTCTGGGGAAGCCAGCCCCACCCAACTATGTCGCGGGCCTCGGTCGGGGGTAAGTACGCGTACTGGAGGGATCCCGGCCAAATGGCACGGCCCAAAGGCCATGGCGACCCAAGGTGGAAACTCACGGCCAAATCACTAACGAATCCCGAGACATTGAAACCACCACATATTCCGCATTTTACCCTGTCGTTTGTATACAGAGCCACCGGATTCACCACGCGGTCGGACATTGGGCCTGCTCGTGAGGGCCCGGACAGCGGCCCAGCGGGTGGGACCGCAGGTCGTGGCCGGGGAGCTGCCACCGCGGCGGCACACGCAGCCGCCCGCGATGAGACAGAAGCAGCGATGCACCAGGACCCGGACAATATGGCTGGTCTGTTCTCCACACTACCGTACGAACGGGACGACGAAGAGGCCGACAAGGTGTATGCTGCCATTGATGCCAAGATGGAGGAGCGCCGGCAGAAGCGTAGGACGGGTGACGGCGATCAGGACGAGGATAACGAAGACGCCGCTGGCGATAAACGTCCACGCATCCATGAACAGTTTTCCGACCTTAAACGGCAACTAGCCGCCGTCACCGAGGACGAGTGGAGTAACCTTCCCGAAGTGGGCGATCTTGTTGGCAAGAGCCGGTCCAAGGGTCGACTGCGTAACAATGACCCCAGCGCCATGCGATTCACCCCCGTACCAGACAACGCTCTGCTACGCGGACAGGCCTCCCGCGGCTTGGTGACCACCCTCGACCCTGCAGCCGACGGCCTAGCCTCGGGACTGGGCCCTGGGGACGTCGCGACGGGCAAGGTCGACTTGGTGGAATTGGGCCAGGCCCGTAAGCATATGCTGGGCCTACAGCTCGACCGTTTTTCCGACCCCGCGGCGGGCTCATCTACGGTTGACCCGCGTGGGTACATCACGGGGCTTAACAGCCTGATGGTGCAGTCCAACGCCGAAATTGCCGACATCAAACGGGCCCGCACGCTACTCCATGCGGTCACCTCCACTAACCCTAAGCATGCCCCCGGGTGGATCGCCGCCGCTCGGCTCGAGGAGGTGGCCGGCAAGTTGCAGCAGGCACGCACCGTCATTGGCAAGGGTTGCGACGCCTGTCCGCTGAGCGAAGACGTGTGGCTGGAAGCGGCTCGGCTTCACCCTACAGAGCGAGCTAAGACGGTGCTGAGCGAGGCCGTTAAGCACCTCCCACAGTCGGTCCGCATCTGGTTACAGGCGGTTCAGCTTGAGACAGACCCCAAACTTCGAAAGCGAGTCATCCGCCGGGCGCTGGAGCTGGTACCCAATTCGGTCAAGCTGTGGAAGACGGCCGTGTCTCTGGAGGAGGACCCGACCAATGCCCGGATCCTGCTGTCGCGTGCCGTAGAACTTGTCCCGCTCTCGGCGGAACTGTGGCTGGCGTTGGCTCGCCTCGAGACGTACGACAATGCCCGGAAGGTGCTGAACCGGGCGCGCAAGGCCATCCCCACGAGCCACGAGATTTGGCTGGCTGGGGCCCAGCTGGAGGAGCAGCAGCCCGGTGAGCCCGAGACTATGGTGAAGACGGTGATAGAGCGGGCGGTGCACGTTTTTTCGGAGAAGGGTAACATCCTGAACCGGGAGCAGTGGCTCAAGGAGGCGGTGGCCTGCGAACGCGATGGGTACCCACTGACCTGCCAGGCTATCGTTGCAGCCACTTTAACCCTCGATCTAGACCCAGAGGACCAGGAGTCAACGTGGATTGCCGACGCCGAACAGGCCCTCGAACAGGGAGCGGTGGAGACGGCGCGGGCCCTTTTCGCTCACGCCATTCGGGCCTACCCGACCCACGAGGACCTGTGGCTGGCAGCAGCCGACCTTGAACGTAAGCACGGCACCCCGGGGTCGCTGGACGCCCTCCTCAAGCGGGCCGTCAAGTACTGCCCACAGACCGAGCTATTCTGGCTCATGGGCGCCAAAGAACTGTGGCTGGTCGGTCGCGTGGATGCGGCCCGCGAGATCCTGGGGCTGGCCTTTGACGCCAATCCGGATTCGGAACAGATCTGGCTGGCCGCCATTAAGCTCGAGATGGAGAACCGGTTGTTCGATAACGCCCGCCTACTGCTAGCTAAGGCACGTGTGACCGCCAATACAGCCAAGATCTGGATGAAAGCCGTGCAGCTGGAACGCATTACGAACGACCCCGAAGCCGCTCGCGTGTTGCTGACGACGGCGCTGGCCAAGTTCCCCAAGTTCGACAAGCTCTGGATGATCAAGGGGCAGCTCGACGAGGAACGCAATGACCTGGCGGCCGCCCGAGAGGCCTACCGCGCCGGGATGACCCGGTGTCCCGCTGCGGTCCCGCTATGGCGGCTGGCCGCCCGCCTTGAGGAGCGAGCCGGTGTGCCCGTCCGCGCCCGGGCCCTTCTCGAACGCGGCCGCCTACTTAACCCACGGACACCTACGTTGTGGCTCGACGCAATCCACCTCGAAACCCGCCAGAGCGGACCGACTTCCTCTGCCATGTCGCCGGCCACTAAACTGATCCTCTCTAAGGCGCTCCAGGAATGTCCACACGCTGGTATCCTGTGGGCAGAAGCCATCTTTTTGGACCCGCGGCCGCAGCGGAAGGGTCGGTCGGTCGATGCCATGAAGCAGTGCCCCGACGACCCAGTCCTCATGACAGCCATCGCTCGCTTGTTTTGGAGTGAACGGAAGCTCGACAAGGCCCGCACATGGTTCGAACGTGCCCTTAAACTCGATAGCGACGCCGGGGATGCCTGGGCGTGGTGGTACAAGCTGGAACTGCTGCACGGGACCCCCGAGACCCAGCAGAAAGTGCGAGAGGGCTGCGCACAGGCCGATCCCCACCACGGCGAGCTATGGCAACCGATCGCCAAGGACGTGCGCAATTTTGGTATACCCGTGGAAGAGAAATTGGCCAAGGTGGCCGAGACCATAACACCGCCCAAATAGAAGGTTGGTAGACACGGCAGCTAAGCCGCACCTGCCCGAATGTAATAAATCAAAGTAAACTTGAATTCTTAGTATGGACATACACTGTGCTAGCGTTGGAGCAGCCGGGAGAGTGACTGAACTCCTCACCACTCCCCTCCCGTTAGGGTGGACCTGACAGTGCTTGTAACCCACCTACCCTATTACAGAGATTGACAATACTACATTTCGTCAGCTTTACTACACCTCTAATGCCCTCACTTCCAAAAGCCGGTCGCCCATTCTTTCTCTCCTGTACCCATTACATTCCCCTATATCCACCCGGGCCTCTCCCCTATCCGGATGGACGCCCTCGGGGATGCCCCCCGTTTACCGGCGGACCGCGGTGGTCACCCGCTGAGTCGTAAACTGCACACTCTGTTCGATGCGACCGAGGAAGGTGGGACCGTCCAGGACACACTAGAAGCCTTCGTGGCGGCCCACGCAATGACCCACCAATCGAACCCCGCGCCACCCCTACCCAGTCGACCCGGAGTACTGAATTCCACCGGTACCCCCCCGTTCAACCCGCCTCGTAGCCCCCATCTCGATGCCGCCACCTACGACGATGGTGCTCTACCTGCCCCCGACCACGGCTTTGAGTGGCTCATCCACCAGCCTGCCCGACTCCGCTCCCGCCTCACACGCCAGACCCTGCACTGGAACCGGGCGTACTTGGACAGCTTCCGGTTGGTGTACGACCAGTACGGGGCCCTTGAAACCCAGCTCTCCCACCTAGTGACCGACGTGGGAGCCCTTAAGGCCCAGTGGCGCTCAGTCCATGGTAAGACCCTGGGACTCACCGAGCAGGCTGACGTGCTCATGGCCCAACGCAAGGAGGTTCAACTGAAGCGCCGGGCTGCCGAGTCGTTCTTGGACCGTTACACGTTGCCGACTGACCTCGAGGCCGTGGTGGCCCGCGCCAACCGTTACTTGGCTACGTGGGAGGAACGGTTCCAGCACCTAGCGTATAGTGCATACCGGCACCTATTTGCCCTCCCAAATTCGGCGGCCCACAGCCCTGTGGTTCGAGAGGTGCCGCTGAGCGGAACCGTTGACCGTCAGCGTCGCGCATCGGGTCGGAGTCGCGGCGGGTCGGTGGCCGAGGCGGACGACCTGCACCATGCGACCTCACCATCCACCGCGGCCGCGTTCAAAGATTGGCTCGACCGCGTGGATGCGCTGGTGGCCGACCCGGCATATTTCCGCGTGTTTGAAGCCCTCCACGCCATCCATCGGCACACCCAACCTTTACTGGCCCTCCATGACCAGCGCGTTGCCGGCGACGTGATGAAACGATCCACCCAGGCAGAAGAAATCATCTACAACCTTCTGTACCAGTGGGTCCGCGCCGAGTGCCAACTCCGCCTCAACGTTGAAGATCCCAAGGTCACTGCCACGTTTCGATGGGCCGTAGCCGAGCTGCGTTACAAACCCGTGCTATTCGAAGGTATCGTCGATACCGTCGTGGCATTCCGCCGCGAGGCCCTCGTGGACGGATTCCACACCGCGCTGGTACACGGCACGGGTACGAGTGGTGCCGATGGGGATGGTCTGGCCCATACCCGGCCCCTCGAATTCCACGCCGCTGACCCTTTGCGGTACGTCGGTGACATGCTGGCGTGGATACATCAAGCTCATGCCGGAGAGCGCGAGTGGCTGGATGGGGTTCTCGGTTCGGCGGTCACTGCTGCCTCCCCTATTTCCATCACAGACGACGACGACAGCGGCGACGGCGACGCCCACTCGGAACGGTCCACTGGTCCGATCTCGATCCCACCCGCTGCGATCCTCGAACGCATCGTGGAGGGGGTCTGCGAGCCCTTCGCCCTGCGTATTCGTCAGGCCCTCCGCTCGCCCAACGTCGACCTCCTCCCCTCCTTCCACGTGTTCCATCTCCTCTATTTCTACTGCCACCTAATCGCCAGGACCTCCCGCCCACAAGCTCCCATGGCACGGACGCTCACCCAACTTAGCGCTGAGGCCAAGGAAGTGTTCTTTGAGTACCTCCACGCGTATGCTCTTCACGTTATTCGCGAGTTGGACCTTCCCGACCCGCGCACCTTGAGTATTGCGCCTCCGGTCCAGGCCATGATTGTAACCGTCGAGAAGCTGGTCGGCGTGCAGGATCGCTCGTTCATGACCGCGATTGAAGCGGATGAGCCAGGGACACCGACATTGGAGGTCCAAGAGAGCGGTGGTAACGGCGAGGGTGGGCAAGTACGGAAGGATGCGGGCGACCAACCAAAGTTACCGCCACCGGTTGACCCCGGGCTCCGGTTCGATCGGGAACTGGCCACCCGCCTCGAGAGCGTCGTGGTCGGACCCATCCTGGTGAACGCTGCCGACCTGGACGATGCAAACCTCCCGCCGGCTGACCGGCTCATCTACCTACTCAACACCGAGTGCCAAACCTACGTAAGTGTTATACGTGTAAACACAGTACTCCGTTTCCCTCTTTTCGCCCTTTCCTTGTCTAGCAGCCGGTCAAACGTGTTGGCACTGGCGCGATATAATTTAACCTCCACACTAACGGCCGTCCTGTCCATGTTGTGCGTGCTCACTACCGTCGATCTATACAGACACGCCTATCGGCCCTCCCCCTGCTGAAAGACCACCTTAGCGGTATCCGCGACCGAATTGCAGACAACGTATCCCAGCTCGAGATTATACAGGTAAGTCAACAGAGTGCCCTATAGAGCCCCAGGTCTGGTGATCGGTTTCCCTCACCCGATGTCATCACCTCCTTGCTTCCGTATCCTATATTGACGTATTTATTATGACCACCTCTTGATTCTCGCCTGCCTCTCAATTTCCCTCAGCTCAAGAAAACCCTTGAAAGCTCCGGCCTCAGTCGCATTCTGGACAAAATCGATGTCAACGAACCTCTCGACGACGCCGTACTGGATGGCTTTGTACGCACCTTCGATATTGTCATTCGTGAGCACGACCTAGCGGACACCCTGCGGCACGCGTTGCAGGCCCTAGCCGCCGTGGTTGACCAGACCTTGGTGGACACTTTCGCCTGCGTTGGACCTGGAACACCCTCCGCGCCACGCCAGACACTCCTGCGTAACTGGATCCAAAACCAGGTCATGAGGCTCTTCGTGGAACAGTACGATAAATTTGCTACTGCCTTGGCCGAGCGGTCTCCACCGGTGCCTGCCAATATTATGGACCTGGTGTATTCGACAGCTGACCTGGGTACGCTCTTGCTCTGAGTAAAATACGGACTGCCTTACATTCTTAACTCAGATATGGTAGTCCAAAAACGATTCCTTGTCTTGGCCTAGGCTGATCCGTGTGTGGTAGGGGGAGGGTAGTTTATTTTTGATATGCATGTACAAATCAGACCTCTGTCTAATCGAAAGGATAAAAAGGGGTTCTAACTCCATATCCAAGTCCCAGACGAGCTTATAATACAAACTAATGCACGGTTTGCTCCCGACGCGCATTGGTGGCGAAAGCCGTCAGTCCAGGGTAAGGGTCAACCGCTTGGATATATTGGTCGACGCCTGCAGGTCTTTGATGGTCTGAACAGCCTTGAGGTTCGTGATCCAGAGTTGCCCGAATTGGGAGAGGAAATCGATAATTTCCTGGACGAACATGCGGGCCCACTCGACGCGCTCTGCATCCTCGCTATACTGGATAGTTTCAATACAAATGACAGCGGCGGCGTAGAAGGCCCCGAGGAACAGGGTATTTTGGAAGAAATTGGGCACAGTCATGGATTTCTCAATGACGCGCCGGAGTTCGCGGACGGCCTGCCAGCACCGCTCGCGGCATTCGGCGCGTACGGCGCCGTCAGGATCCAGTTGGGCGAGCGGCCCCCCGGCGGGCGGGGTAAACGGCCAAGGATCCAGGTCACCGGTGTGGTTGAGGAAGATGGCCGTCATGTGGTACATGATGCGGACGTGCAGGCTGAAAATGAGGAACTCGCGGTAAATCCTGTTGGATCCCAAGGCGCAGAAGTGGTGCTGGAGGGACGGGCTAAAATCCTCCTGGCAATCGGCCATCCACCCTTCGAGCTGCTGGTTTAGGTGGGCGCGCTCGTTGAACCACGGGAGCGGGTCCGACCCGCGGTAGTATCGGAGCTGGGCGACGCGGTGGCTGATGACGCGCAAATCTAAGTAGTTGCGTTCCGTGTGGTACCGGCTCATCGGGCGGGTCAGGACCGACGGGTAGGTTGGATCGGTATAGAAGGGGGAATTAAAGTCGCCCAGGTTATCCATGGCTAGGGCGCCAAAATGGACCCCGTTGGTGGGTAGGTTGACGTACATATCCTCGACCTGGATGACCGGGAGCTGACCAAAGACCAGGGCGCCTACCACATCCTGGCCAAACACGCCCCACCACTTGATCCGGAAGTTCTCGCGGAGGAACTCGTTGTCGGCCTGTACCAGATCTGGCCGTGTCCTTGTGGGGTCGTCGTTGGGTGGCGGGTGGGGGTGGTCCATGATATGGATACGCCAGGACTGCATCTTGCGGATGCCGGCGGATAGGAGGGAGAAGCTACTGTCTACGCGGCCCTGGCCCAGTTCGTACTCGGCCACAATCATGAGCACAATGCATGCGTCGAGAGAGTCGCTCTCAATGACGGACATGATATGATCGCGGAGATGCTCGTAGTAAGCCACCCCGGCGAGATGGGGTGGAATGTTCTGGAAGACGGCATGGGTAGAGACCGGGGAGATCACCATGGAGACGGCGAGACGCAGGGCCGGGAGGAAGTGGCCTTGCCGGTGGCGTACAAGCAGACGGTGGTAGTGCAGCTCGTTACCAACCGGGTAGAGCAATCGGCAGAAGAGAAAAAGCAGGTGATCGAGGACGTCGGTGTGGTAGAGTAGGTCGGTGGGGAGGTATAGGCTCCGCGGGATGGGCAAGGGTTGTCCGTTGAAGACCGACTCGTACGAGAGTCGCAGGTCCGCGTTCCAAAATCGGAAGCCAATCTTGGCCATCAGGTAAAAGGCGGGATCGTCGCGGATATCGGTAGGACTGCCCTCCGCGTACTGCTTGAGCATCGCAGGCGTCCAGGGCACCAGGCCACGTGCGGGCTCCGGACTAGCCGGGGTGGATGAAGGCAGAGTAGCGCTGGTTAACAGGTTAACTAGGGCGGTGGCGTCTGGGGAGGACTGCGGAAGGGAGGGTGATGACAATGGATGTATCGTGTCGCCGGTAGAGAGGACGTCCAACTCCATTGCGCTGCTGCGCTGGGAGGCCAGAGCAGCCTTGAAGAACCCCTGGCCAAGTGATGTGGCTTCAGAGGAGAGGGTGCTCGTTGGGAAGGAGGGGGTAACTGGCGACGAAAACAGCGGGGACGTGGAAGACGATTCCATGACGGCGGCAGGGCCCCGCTCGATTCCAAAGAACTGTTCGATCGACTCCGTACTGGACAGAAGCTCGCCGCCACGCAGGTCACTCAGGTTTTCCGAGCCGGCTGGGGCCCCGCCAATCCGCCAGGGATCCATTTGCCGGAGGAGCGTTTCGAGCTGTTCGAGGTGGCTTAGGAGGAACCGCTTCATTTCCATGGAGGCTTGGGAGTCGGAGTCCGTTATTGGTGGCGGTGCGGCGGGCTTCCCTGGCGGAGAAGAGGTTCGCGACGGAGGGAGCGACGAACCTGGCGGGGTGACGCGCAGAGTGGGTGGCGGGACCGGTCCGTGAGGTACAGCACCCACGGTGGAGGCCGGTGTCCGGGGTGATTGCAAAGGCGGAGTCGGGGACCACGTTGGGGACGAAATGAGTGGCGGTGGGGGTGACCGGCCGGGCGGTGAGGCGATGGTTGATCCCCTGGCTAGCCTCGGGGATACGGTGGAACGGGGCTGCGGAGACGGTGGGCGGGGTTTCATTAGGAGCGGGTGTAAGGGCCGCCGGGGTAGACTGTGGTAGGCTCGGCGCTGTTTCGCCGGAGTTGGGGTGTAAATGCATTCACGCTGGCGCCGGATACAGCTGTGACAGCTCGGTTTGTGACGGTCGCACCGGATTTTGCGGATACGGCAAAAATCGCAGGCCTGACCTGCTTGGTCCGATTGGCCCTCCGTGCCCTCGGCAGGACCCAGCGGTGACGTCGGGGGGTCCATATGGTGTATAGGCGGGCGTAGTTGAAGGTCTGGAAAGCCCAGCTCGGCCGAGAAATCAATACAGGGAAAGCAGAGACTGATAACCTTTTTTAAAAAAGAAACGGCAAAGGTGACCGGCCGTATTTAGAAATCACGATATTTAAATATACTGGAATAGGAAAAGGCTGCAGAAGCGGGAAGTCAGCCATTCAAGGAGGGGAGGTGATGGCTAAGCCTGGGAATGGGACACAGAGCGAGCATGAGTGCAAATAAGGCGCCAACGTTGAGAAGGAACCAGACAACTAAAGGAACGGGCTGTTCAGTAGAAGCAGAAGTAATAAGGTGCTTCAGGGAGAATCGGCCACTTAACGAATATGCGAAGAGACTATTGTTCCAGGGATCCCATTAGTAGGTCGCAATGAAGAAAATGAGACCGGTACGGTAGTGGGCATGTGTGAGAGGGCGGCATAACCGACTGACGGAAAAGTTAGAGTGATGGCGGGCGGCAACCGCGTTCTCAGGAATGCTGCGTGGGTCGTACAGGGGGCTAGGCGGTCAAACCGTATGGTGCGTGCGGCCTAGGGAGTATTGCCCAGAACAATATTCGAGAATACTACACTGGTGAGCCTCCTAAAATAGATAAAGAGGCCCAGAAGGAGTGGCGCAATGCTGCCTAGTAATGGAAAGCCTTCCCTCCAGCTAAATGGTAGGTGCTAAATAGAGCGGCAAAATTGGCGAATAAAAATACTGCGAAGGGGATAGTGAAATCTGGGTTTGGGGCAGAACCAATCTAGTGACTATATATATACAGGGGGGCTGGAGAGAAAAAATAGGCCGACAGGAGAGAGAGAAGGGAGGGTCGCCAGCTCACAGGATACGAAATGATGGACAGCGACAAATGAAGAAACTCGGCTGATGGGCTCTGGCCACAGGGCCGGGTAAAAAAGGCATCGGTGGAAGGCCTAGCCGATAAGCGCAGCCAATGAATCTAAATTTACATGATGCGCTGGTCAAGCTGTGGGTTTTAAGGAAAGCACAGCCGCAGGAACTAGTTGGCAACCGTTGCCATGTCCGATTTCATTGTGGCGAGCCGTGTGTGCGGAGGAACACAGTGCTTCAGCCGTGCGCATCAATACCCGCCCAATGCCAGTGGATAGGACCACGGCCGCTGCGGAGCCCCTCATTGTATCCCCATGAAGCGGCCTGGCATTTCAGGCCGGCCCAGGCCCGGGATGCGCACACTCCCAAGCACACCCACAACCTGATCTGTGGCGGATGCGTGAGGTTGATAGTCGCCGATCCCTAATTGGTGGGTTTTCTACCATACGTTGACATGGTGGGAATTCAGCTGCAGAGGTAGGTGCCTCAGTGGTGCAAGGGTGGCTGTCCTTCCCCTCCCTACTTGTCGTACCAAGGCATGGTAATAAGCGCTTCCGCCAGCATGATAAATTTACATTGAAAGTAGTCGTCAGGATGCTATTGACCAATTTTCTAATATCGAACGTTAGGATCGGGCATCGGGGCTTCTAGCACTAGAAATAGACCAGCCGCTCGGACTCCGCATGGGAGGAGAAAATGTGTCAGACTCTAGTCACCAAGGGCTGATCTAATAGTCTAGCCGTCGTTGGTACCTTACCAAGTCCAGACTGCGCACGTCCCTTCTATAGAGAATTAATGTCGTTAGCATACCTCAACGGTCGATACGGCGAGGAATTGACACCCACAGGCCCACCAGGCACCAAACTCAAGGGGATCTTGGCCCAATGAAGGAAGTCACCCGCTTGGAGATACCAAGTCTTCATAAGACACCTTGTGTGGTTAGGTGACCGGAGGGGGGGCATCTGATATTCGACCTGGCCACGTCACCCCTCCCTATCAGGGTTTCTTGCTTGTTGGGATCGACCTGTGGTGTCTGTACTAGGACGACACTACAATGTGCCGCAGCCCCCAACCGAAATGGTCACCCCTAGCGCTGCTGCGGTAATGAGAGCGGGGGGGGGCAATTCCGCTCATGGGAGCACGCCACTGCGACTCCTGGAGATGAGGGCAGTTTGATGTAGACTGCCGAGACAGGACTTGGGCTTGCACATCACTTCTATCCTGATCTGCGGGCTATAATTATTTGGCATGCGGTTATTCCCCTGTCGGCCCAGGGGCCTGTATATCGCTGCACCGGTCAAATGCCGCAGACTCCTCGTATTACGTAAGCAGTCGTGGCTAGGAAAAGGAGTGTGAGTTCCACGGCCGAACAGGCTTCACCCGGCCTTCAAGGCTTCGCAGCCTTCTATGGAAGGTCGGAAGCGATGGAAAATATAGGAGGTGGCGGGAGGAACCATGGATGAGGCTCCAGGCTCTGCCGCCGCGAGGGATTTACCGCCTGGTTAAAGTCGGGGAAAATCAAAGGCTTGGCGTGCTCGCTGTGGTAGCCCTAGCAGACTGGCCTGCGGGGTTTCGACCACCCCAACAGAGCGTCTGCATGGTTGTCTGACCCTGCACTCAGGTACACCGCCCTTTCGATTTCCGCTGTCGTGGGTCTGTTTACACCCCCTCTATCGGCTGATGCACGCGAGACCAAGTCGTGGTACCAGTTGGATCACGTATATCCGGTCCCCTACAGACTGGTTTATAGGAAACTTAAACCTGTGTTTACGAACCGTGCTAAGCCTGGACGGGACACCCTCTACCCATTCCTATGTTCGCAGGCGAGCGCCACCCAGTTCGGCGACTTTCTGTGGCAAGTTTACAAGGCCCCGGTATTACCAGCTGGTAAATGCCCTAGGCTTTCTCCGATCCACAAGCGAGGGCGTTGGCATCTAGTAGCAGATTACATGCAGGCCCGCTGCTTGATGCCCACGATACAAGAGCCGCGTTGACGACGATGGCAAATGGCTACTGTCACTGGTCTGCTCAAGTGGCGTGGTTGAATTTGCCAGTACGGCTAGGTACTTGCCTTTGCCAAGGCAAGGGTAGTGGCTAGTTGTCAAGGCAAGGATTATGAAATGAAACGTCACTGCCGTTCCTAGTTCCAGGATTACAACTTCAACCCTGCTAACCTTCGAACCACCGACATATGGGGCCTTTTACTCGGCCACTCTCCGAGGATGGCGAGGGGTTCCAGTGAAAACGTCGATAAGCGATGGAGGCCTGACCGGCCAGTAGGGTCGGTTAGTTTTTTTTTGGCATGTGATACTAACTTTAGGGGATTACATCGATTAGTTAGTTAGGATTCGGTGACTGGTTGTTGATCGCTGGGCTTTGAAGGCGATTACCAGCTTCACCCTCTGTTCAAAGAAGGCCTAACCGTTAAAATTGCTCTTACGACATTACCCGATTTACACCCCAATCATGCAAAGGGGAAGCCTGCACCGAGTACAAGGCCTTGCGTTATCGAAGTTTGAGCTTTATCATGAGATCTACTATGGTGTCTACCACGCATGCAACACCAGGCAATTAGAAAGCAAATGCCCAATAGTCCCGACCGAAGTACGATATGGCATGGTAGTCAGCCCTTCGGTTGTCAAAGTGGAACCTACGAAGCTACAACCTTCCAGCCAAGTGGCTTCGCTATGGTGAGTACTCCGACTTCCACAACGATTCACTTTGGAATACTGCCCACCAATATGTTCTCAGTTCCAAACCTCATACAAGCCCTTGAAGGTAGACAGTCAATGACAGGAGAAGTGTCGCGATCATCGTCGCTATAAAAGCCTCCAGGTTTAACTTTTACACCGGTTAACAACCACACCACTCACTCCCCGTTTTCATTCTTGAAGATCGCAATTCCAGTGCCTCGGCAATGGTAATAGCTCTACCCCGCCATTCAATAAACCCGCTCGACATCGATAACAAACCATGAACGCAAAGGCGCGCCTGGGTAGCTATTCGCCCCAAATACCAACTAGCGCTCCGTCGACCTCCGGATCACGGCCTCTACCACCCCGCTGGTCGGTGGCCAGTCGCCCAGTCACCCCGACTTTCGACCTGGCTTCGCTCCCCAACGCACCCTTCGAACGTATTACGTCCGAACTGAACCTGCACGATCTACTCCGTCTCTCCCGCGTCTCCAAGGCCGTTCATACTAGAGTGCAAGGTACGAGTGGCTATAAAGGCGTCATGGTAAGTAACCCTGGGTGCGGCCGATGACGATTATTTCCCTACGCTACGAGCACCGCGGCGACCACGCATTAACCCTTTTCCCCCCTACCTCCTGACATTACCTATTTTGGCCATCCTGATCGCACGTCTGCTAAGCTCGGCCAGGGCCTGACCTACGCTAAACCGGTGGTAACTTTTACCAGCTTGGGATCCACTACGGACCCCATCACCGACCGCACCCCGGTGGACCACAGAATGCTGCACCATATCTTGAAGGGTTTCCTTCGTAGCACTGCCTACCGCACCCTGATCATTGACCAACTCAGCCTTGTGCGCATCGGTTCGATGGGCGAAATATATTCATACCGCGCACCTGTCAACACGTTCTTAGCCGAAACGGCAACCAACTATCCAGCCAAACACGCGCCCGCTACCACCGACCTTGTCACGATACCCGCCCCATCATGTTCCGATGAACTCAACGTACATAATTACGCCGAACATTTCCGAAGCCAGGTATTTGGCAACGGGGACCTGACGCACATTTTGGCGAGTCTCATTGATAACTTTATCCCCGACCTCCACACTATCCACCGGGCGGTTGAGATGATCCCTATGGACCGTCCGGTCCATTACGAAAGACTGGCTCGTAAGAACCCCGTGGCCCTGGCCATCGCAGTCGGCCACGGCCCGTTTCTTATCGACATCTTGTCCTTCTTTTATCGTTCGATCGGAACCGAAAGTCTCCTCAAATACCACGAACCCCTCGACTGGGTCACCCCCCGGAGCCGCCACTTTGCGCAGACGCTGTGGCTGCAACTTCTCACTCGTGATAATGACCTCCAGTGTGATACGGGCCAAAGTCTATTCCGTCCCAGACAACTCAAGGATGCCTTTTATCTCCTTCACCAGGGGGTGGCTTCCCACCTTGCCGAACAGGTTCTCTACGGGTTAGCTGCCTTGGGTCACCTCAAAGCATTGATAATGGTGGACCGGTGGCTTCGCGACTGGGCCCCTGACCTAGTGGTCCTGGATCGTCAAGACGAGCGGTACTACATGGCTATAATATTGATCGCCGCATTCCAAGGAAACCAGCCCAAGGTGTTTGAGTATTTCCTTCCGCAGTACGGCGAGCTTAAGGCACGTGGGTTGGAGGCGAGGTTACGCATCCTACGGTGGAACGTTGCTGCCCAGGCCGTCCCAATTGACGCTGGAAAACAGTGGAAGTGCTCCCCGCCCTGCCCCAGAGTCAATACGGGGGTGATTTACTTCAACCGAGCCCGCCGACTGGTCTGCCTTCATTACAACTTGCCCTAGAGGCCCCGGTCTCCCAATCACATGTTTCATTACCATTAATTATCATTAATATTGGTACCTTGAATCTTGGCTCGACAGCCTGACTGCACCTAATGACTTACTATAAGCTCTTGATCAATACTTACGTGAAGCAGGCTATTGTAGGTTAGATAAGAAGGGGCATACGGGTGATGGTCAGGGCGCTAGGAACGACTCAGAAGAGTCAGGGCAAATAAAACTCTCGAGCGTGGACGCAAACGAGAGGTAGTTACAAGCTTACCCTCGTTAATTGAAGGACAGCCTTGTGGTACTTGTATGTGCCTGTGCAGACGCTGGTGACTGGCTAACCGGCAGCACATACCATTAAGTATCTCGAGTTATCGGGGAGGGAGTCAGTGGTCCTGTAATCTTTGCAAGCCGGTCCAAAGGGCGAATATGAGAATACTAGTGATGCGAAATGGACAAGCAGTGGGCGGCTGATATATGGTCTCGCTTTTTTCTAGGTGCACGAGGATCAAAGGGAACGTCAAAAAGGGAGTGGCATTTTGGCCTTATCCATCTTGATAGAATACACCACCAGTATTACCCCTACGACAATCCAAGGTATAGAGCCGGTCGCTCTTACAGACCGCCCCTTTTGCCCTTGCCGTTTCTCTTTTTTCATCAGGGCTCTCCCGCTTGCACCCTCCCCCTTTGCTGAGCGCGGGCCCTCTCTCCTGCTTTATTACTCTTCCTTCTCTCTTTTGGTCACATCGGGCCGACCCGTTTACTGGCCCCCGCCTATTACGTACCGAATGGACTTCAATAACCTGTCGCACGGACAAGTAAGGGTGACCGACGACATGTCCAACAAAGTAAGATGTGAATAACAATCAATATGGGGAAGTGTAAGTCGCATTGTGTATAACTAATTACAAGATATTTATAGATACACTGGACGCGGAGGATTTTACCGACCGCACAGATGCTAACCGGAATTGCTGGGCTCACGAAAAGTTACCGTGAAATGGTTTTTGAAGTGATGGTACCGTGGATGTGTTATGTTACCTTCTGGACCTCACATGTATCCTGTCACTGATGAATCCCACACAGGGACACCTCTGTAACCTTCTTAACCCCTCTTAGCCCCCAGTATCTCGCAGCCCTCTAGGCTTGTGGCCTATCCGCCAGCTGACCACAGCTTTACCCTACGCTACATTCGAATATTTTTTTAAACCCGCCCCCCTCTTTTGATAGTCAGGCAATCCGGAACCTAAATGTCCAGTGGAAAGACTTGAGATTTCATCGATTTAATCACTTGGGCCGGATTCACCTTGTCCTTAATCCTCACCTACTCTATATCCTTTAATAATGATATTGATTTGCCTCTCAGATCCCCCTCCTCCTCTACTTTCTGTCTAGTTCAGATGGAAAAATAATCGGGGATTGGCAGCGAAGAACCTACCAGTCGGGACTGCGCCCGAAGAGTGGGGGAAGGGGGTTACGTTGGCGTGCATATGAGGGTCCACACCGACTTGTTGTCCCCATCTATATTGATATCTTTTCCCGTCGTATTGCAATGGGGGGGGGGTGTAATATCACTTACCATGGCGTCAATCTGGCGCCCACAAAATGCAGCTTCCTTCGGGGAGATCAGACCTGAACTTGCGGGATTCTCCGGAATTAGTGAGCTCGACTCGCTTGAAAAAAAGATCAATTGAACTTTCCGAGATCATAGATTCTCGGATATATAAATGTCTTATTTAAGTTTCTTCTGAGAGGTCCTAAGTGGGTGACGGTAGTAACTTAATCTTCAGTCGGCTCTTGATTGACACACTAGTGCTCCGATTGACATGCGATGGACATGATAAGGCGGTGCAGATGAGGAGGGGCAATAGAAGAGCCTGTGAAGGGACTAGTAGATTCGCTCGGCCAAGGCAGCCTGTTAAGCCGCTCTCTTTTTTTTAAAAAAAATCGCTACCTGGCTTAGATTAGAGGCTAATCGGCTGGTTAGCCAATTTAGCGCATACCCTCGAATCCATTATAAGTCGCCATCTCGCTGTACCCAGTAGGTGGGTGCGATTACCTTTGGGCTGTCAAAAACGGCGTGGTGGACGTCGTACAACCAAGGCAATGGAATGGGCTTATTAGATGCTAGCATTTGGTAAAAAAAAATAAAATTAATCTAGGGATCGTTCGCTAGTGGCCTAGCTGTCTATAGATGTTAATATCAATAGGAGCAACCCGCCACTACACGGCGGAACATCGGGTGTACCACGCGGATATCCAGGCTATACCCAGGTGACCCCTTGCTGTACACCGCCCCCCCAAAAAGACCTTTCCACGAAGAACGATGTGGCTTCCGCTGTGGCCACTTACTGGCCCTGGTTTGACCATTTCGGGACTAGTTATCTCCCTTGTCCGTGGCGCTATGGAGTAACCATGGCGTGGGTAGTGTAGCGGACGTGCGTTATCGCCGACCGCCCGCTTACCATGCAGAGTTAAAAACGTACCCTCCCTGGTCAAGTCCGGATATCGGGCCATTATTTTTGATTAGACAATCCTGACGAAGTGGTAGCGCAGCGCGAACCGGTGCAACACAAGAGACCATGGCTGCTGCTGCACCGTGTGGAGCTCACCATGTGCTCACCGAATATTCTAAAATGGCCAAGTTGGGAAGGGAACCCCCCCAAGCCGGAGAGGGAGGGGCGGAGCATGCCAAGAGGTGACACGATATCTAAACTGATCACCAAGGTCTTGGTAGAACCAGCTCTCCCTATCTCTGCTGCTCTTGAGTGTCCAGAGTTACCCCGGATAGATCGAGGGAATAGCCGTGTAGTGTTGAAGCCGTAAAGTAAGAACCGCAGAGAGAGGCCACCATCACCCTCCCTCCTCGAGATTGGGACCGTTCAACGAATGGGGGCGTCACTGGACTCGTCCGCTAAAAAACGGCGAATAACAGCAGGCTGAGGCCGATGTACACGCACAGAACAGAACATATATTCAATTCAATCTAAAGAACGGATGTGAGCACCATGGTTGTCGCTAATCATAGAACGTAAGGATCCGCACGTCCGAGTTTCCGTTGCGCAGGCGGTCGGGCCATCGACTATTCCTCCCGCACACCGGTATGGGTCGGATTGAGCGAGATACAATGAAACACGAGCAAAGCGAAGAGCCGGAGGGATATCTGGGCAGAGCCCATCTGAAGGCTCAGAATCTACCGGCAGAATTGGACATCCCTTCGGCACGTGTACGGAAATTAGAACGAACTGAAACCGGTTCATGTGCTTGTTACACCCCGGCAATTCCTTCCAATACACCCCCCCCCTGCGGCGTAGTACGGTGGCTAGGATGGCACAGCCTACCAGACTTCCCGCACACGCACTTGGCCCACGGACCATAACAACCTCCTGGAGTCACAACGTACGGTCCGACGGAGAGTTCTTTAGGGCAGAGGGGTGGCTGAGCTCGCCATTTGGTATCGGATTTCGAAGGATGAGTGGCGACAGTGGTGGTAAGGGTGGGAGCTGGTCCTACTAAACACCAGTGGCGGGGAGGATCTGTGGCGCACCTGAGGCGCTGTGGGGTCAGGCCGCTCCCTTTCACCTTACCTCTACCTCTTCACTATACTTACGGTACCAGTGCACGGATGATGTGCAAGAGGAGGTGTGAGAGGTCTATGACCACCCAAGCCACCATACCAAGCGAGGCAGGACGGTTACTCAAATCCAGCCACGGTAATCGCCACCGTGGTGGGGGAAAGATAGGCGAAGGGTGACCACTAACGATACCTTAAAGATGCCAAAGAGGGATGGGCCATATTGTGGCTGGGGCGAGGGGGGGATCATGGGTACAGCTTTCTTTTGGGGCTCGGGTGTGGCGCTCTTGCTTCCGAAGCCTGTCGACCCCTGGATATTCTTTCACGTCATGTGCCCTCGGTTCCGGGCAAGAACTTTGAGATGCCAGACCCTCGACTATAGCGAGCAGAGGAACAATCGATTTGGGCTGGTTGTGCCCTATGTCTATAGGCCAATAGCCAGCGATTGTACTATGCGACGCCCTAGACTGGACATGCACCGTACGAACCGACCCTGCGCTCCTCAAAGGCACCCTAGATTATGGTGGCGTACAGGGATTGAATTACAAAGTAAAAAAATATTTGTTCATTCTCCAGCTGTGGCCCACAATGACAAAGTGGCATTGAGGGCCGGAGACACTAAAAATAAGTAGCCCATACTATTAGGTGGCGATCTGGGGACCCTGCCCCGCTCTTCGGTACGAGATAAAAGCATACCGCCAGGTCCATTATCTATCGCCTCGTATACCCGCCCTCATTGTACCGGCTCCCCAAAAATAAAGAGACGGGGTCAAGAATACAAAGAAGGCTAAGACAAAGAGGAAGTGCATAACCCCGATGTATCGACTAACGGAAGATTCACGACAAAGCACACGGGGCTCCAGACCAAGGGAACGGCTTATTCAAAGAGCACTAGGAAGCGAAACTGCGAATGCGCTTCGCTTTCATTTACTACCTTTTCCGCGACAGTAGAGTCCAGCCCGGCCACTGGCGTGGTGTAGTACACGTGGCTTTTTCCAAAAATAAATTTTCCGGGCCCAACGGTTAGGGAGCCTACGCAAGATGACGGTGAGGAAACCCTGCTAGTGAATCCTTACCGGAGGAGAATGTCACACGGCTAGTGAGACTCACCATGCAGGCGTGTGGTGTTTACGCCCAATACATACGCAGGGCCACAATGTGGCTGGAGGTGCGGCGCCAGGAGGTGTGGGTGGATGCAGGTGGTAAGTGAGGGCTACAAGTGCGGTGAAGGTTAGCCTAGAGAACCGGACAACAAAAAACTCGTGTGTTTAAGGGCCGTACTGAGGTAGAGGATACAGATAAGGGGGTAAGTGAGAAAACGACTAGTAGACTGTACAAATCAGTGTGTTGGCGTGCAGGTCCACCCATCCAGGGCCACATGTCCTTTGTTTGCGCCGTGGCGACAGTTCAATTACGATGGGTTGGCCCCAACCCTTACCCTGCCAACTGCCAGAATAAGCAGTGCTGCAGGTAAACAAAAACAGGCTTGGCTGGCCGGCTACGAGTGTATGTGTGCAACTTGGCTCCTACACCACAGTACGCTACCCTCAATGACACCAAGGTCTCTTCGATGATAATAAGGAGCCTCCACGTCCTCGCACAGATTCGGTAAGAGCAGTGGCTCTTCGAATTGAAAACAAACAGTGGCCTACCTTAACCCAACGCGCAAGCCAGAGTACCAAACCCCTAAACCTGCCAAAGGCAACCACCTACTCCACCGCATCCCCACGTCTCTCCACGGTCATGCGAGCACGATAAGGGGCGTCAGGGGTGAGGGGTCCGTGAGTGGTCCGCCAGTCAGGTGGCCATGGCCCAGCAACCCAACCTCGCGAGCTGGGTGTGGGTGTGTGTGGGGAGTGAAGGGAGGTAGGGGACGAGGAGAAGAGGGGGAGGGCCAGGTACAGTCTCACAGCATTTTTGAATGAGGTAGTTAGGGGCCACGCGCGACTTGGACGGTCCTGATGAAAACAAAAGACGGCCCAGCCATTCGTTCGTCGCCATCTGGCTTGCCTGTAATTCGGACTCTCCACCGGCTCGCCATACAGGCCAGCGAAGACGATGACCACAGGCCTTGTATTCATGAACTCGAATGCGGGTGCGACCAGGG
Organism: Tieghemiomyces parasiticus; assembly: GCA_027575765.1. Lineage (NCBI taxonomy): Eukaryota > Fungi > Kickxellomycota > Dimargaritomycetes > Dimargaritales > Dimargaritaceae > Tieghemiomyces > Tieghemiomyces parasiticus. The sequence goes on along the minus strand of JANBPT010000365.1, from coordinate 19,714 downwards.
AAGGAGAGGACGTAGTTGAGCTTCAACGAGCCGCGGTCGGCTCTGCCCTGCGCGCCAACTAGTGTACGGTGAGGCGGCATCGAACGGAGACTGTAGTCTGCAGACGCTGTAGGCTTGGCACTGTGCGAAGAAAGGCTTGTTTAATGTCCGCTGTCAGCGGTGTACAGGGATGTTCGGGAACAGGTGGGCCACTGTGGTCGGACCTTTACTGGTCAACGCCACCTTCCGCCCACCGCCACTGGACTTAAGATAAACAGGCCGAAACGGGGAATACCTAATCCATTTAATTCTTTCTGAACAGTCTCGGGCGGGCGGGACATATCGCGTCCGCTAGCCCCTGCAACGCCACCGGTACCCGATATTTTTAACCGCCCACCTCAGTGGCCGATACGGGCCTAGTTTCATATCAGGCCAGCCAGGTGCAAAACATATCCCTACAGCCGCACTTTGAGCGTACAGATAAAGCGGAGGTCCCTCGCGTACAGTCAACAGGTCACGGGTGAGATGTAAGCCTACGGAAATATATCTCGAGTGATAGGCGTCCCCCAAGTTGCGCGTCTCAAGGGACTACTAAGGAACGCGGCGGATAATCGTCCACATTCCAAATGCGGGCGCCCTGTATTGCACAGCTGACCAACTGGGCCTAGCCCATTTTCTCACCTTCCTGGGTAGCGCAGGTCCCAGACATCGTCACCATGACTCCCCTCCCCACCCATCTCCGTCGCATTTTAATAGACCGGCCCCATCCTTTTGGGAACGGGCGACGATCATACATAGTAAAGGGCTAAGGATTGGCCTCTTGGGCGTATCCTAACGGCACACTGGTCAGGCCCTGTTCCACGATCTCGACGGGGTGGATATGTCGTGATGGGCCTGGCCTGTGCCAGTACGATTGACGAAAGTGAAGGTAGAGTGTGGGTGGATAAGGGTGATGGCTATAGTGGATCCCGCCCGGGCCGCGGTGACCACCACGGGGGTCAGTACCTGCGAGGAGAGGACAGGTACTAGGTCAGCGTAGTCACGGTGCAATGACCCTCCCCCCTTCGCCTTCGACCTTGACTGCGTTCTCTGCCGAGTCCCGAGGGCAGCGTTCTACACGGTACTGCAGTTGATGATGATATTTAGCCATAAAGGCGGCCTTACGGGGTGGGTGCCATTGTGATCGGGGAAGGAATCCCGTTCCAATTGTCTCCCGTTCGTCGGTGGCAACGGTGGTAAGAACCCAAACCACCGTCACCGGCTCCTTGTGCGAACTGGTCAATGCCGTGCCTCGGCTTCGGAGGGGCGGCCCAAAACAAGGCTGGTTAAAGTAATTCAACCGAGTGAAGGCGGAGAGGGAGGGGGAACCCAGGGATAAACCGCGATATTTGGTCGGTATTGTTTGGTGCAAGGCGACACGGCTCTTCTACCCATGTCCTCCCGTCGCCGTCTTCCGGCCAGGACGAGGAGAGTAACCGGCGTCATGAATTACTTTCAAACCGCGACGCAGAAGAGACCGTACCCGTGAGGGTGTGTCCATTCCGGCCCGCCTATCCGTCGGACACGTCGGCTATGTCGTATAGTCATTGGCGAACGGGCGGCCTGATTAGGCAGGCGGTAGGTAACACAATGATCCCAGGCGGCCAGCAGTCCGCTAAGGAGGAGAACGGTCAGCGGCTGGGTCTGTGAGAAAAAAAAAAAAGGAGAGAAGAGTAGTACGTTACCATCCTCCACTCGCCAAGCCCGCCAGACGTGACACAGATAGCTAGACGGTAGACCGGCCGGGCACCGGGAAAGGTCGTCGGGGCGGCCAAATTATAGCCATTGCCCCCGGCCGTGTGAGCCGTTAAAGGGCGTAAATATGCTTAGGCCATTCGATTGTGGCACCCCCCGGCCTTGGCGACTACGGCCAGTCGTCGATACACCCTGCTTGATTTCCGTTTGTCCGTTGTTCCGCACTCCCTTGAATAACGACTGCCACTCACAAAACCTCACTCTGGCTGGCTCGCGAAGGGTGGGTTCGTCACTCACTCTTACTCAGTAGCCCGTCGCCTATCCAGTGTGGCACAGACAAGATTCAGTGCGCGCGCTCTCCCAGTCCATCCGCACCATCGGCGCTCGAATCTGTCAAGCCGCCCAGTCCACGGAATAGTGAGTCGATAGGGGAAGGGTACATGCAGGCCGGGATTAATACCGCTTGTGCGGACAGGTAGTAGGATCCAACCCGCCTGTGAACTCGAGGCGGTGGATAAACCCGTGGCGGACCGCACGCGCACCCTCTGTTTCTCCTCCGCTTCAATGCTATCGTTCCAGCGGCAAGCCACCCGAACTGCCGGGTGGGATTTAAAACTCCGCCGCATTACGGGGCGCTGTTTGCAGGCGGAACGGCGGGGAGGGATAGACGGCAGCGAGCAGACGACGCCTATCGGCCGATTTTCCCATCTATCTACCCGTATCTGCCGGCTGTCCTACCTTCCATATGGTCCTCTTTATTCCCCCACCCAGCCTCTCTCCAGATTCGCCGCGGCAGTTTTTTTTACCCATTCACCCGCCTCGCCTGGCCCTTCACGACCGGTTTTTCTCGTTCCTCGTCCTCCCGGCCAACACCCTTCCCCCTTGCCAATCCGTCGACTGTGGGTAGGCCCTGCCGCATCGCACTGGACCAAAGTATTTAAACCCCCCAGTGCGCCCCAACTGTCGGCGACCTGCAATATCACCATCACCCCTTGGACTTTACCCACCTCCCTTGTTCTCTCCCCAGCTGCAGCTACTCTAGCCTAGTCTGAATTGGTTTTCCACACTTCCTTCCTCGTGCCTATACTCGACCACACCGTCAGTCTCCCTAGCGTTCCGTACTCCGCTTCCTTACCTACTGTTTCTGGCTGCCTCCGGCCTCCTGCATCGATTCTTTACATGAAGTGCCATCCGCACACACTCTCCACCTTTATTCGTGGCAATTGATTACCCCGACGCTCCGCATTGTCCGTCTCTAACCCACCGTATCTCGAACGAAAGCCCTAGATTTCCGGTTTGGCGTTAATCACTCACATCCCTCCACTCTATGCTGGTGGCGAACCTTGACGCCGTTAAATATCTACTCGACCCGGCCCAGCCTCCCAACTCCCTCATCCTCCACCCATCGGCCACCAGTTTGCCGGACCCCCCTGCGAATTACGTCCCGATCATCGGCTCGTAAACTCTCCATTATTTATAGACCACCGCCCTCGCACTTTCGCTGGTGCACGTCTTTCCATCCCCCCCCTCCGTTACCCTGTTAGTTCCCGTCGACGCAATGTCGGCCGCTTCCCTCGCCTACGCCGGTGAAATCTCGCCCACCTCGACGCTGTGCGATCGCGACTCGTTCGATGCCAGCCCTAAGCTGAGCGGTGAGGCCTCGCCCTCGGGCCCGCTCTCGCATCTGGCCGAGTGGTTCCAGCGCAGCCGGACTAGCAGCAAGACCCGCTCCTCGGAACCTGCCTCGCCCACCCGTCGTTCGCCATCGGCCTCGCCCGCCCCGGTCTCAGTCATCTCCCGTCGTCCTCTCGGTTATGCCGCCAGCGTATACGGCCCGGCCCTACGGTGTCTCGGTGCCGGTACCAACGGCGTGGTGTCCCTACACTGCCCCTCCGGCGACGACTCGAACCGACTGGCCGTCAAGCGCCTGGTCATCCCGTCAGCCGTCCTGCAGTCCACCAACCGGGCTCAGCGCTACGTGCGCCAAGTCCTCCACGAAGCCTCCCTTACCCGCACTTTCGACCACCCCAACGTGATCGCCAACTACGACTACTTCCAAGAAGACGACGGTGTGTTTTACTCGGTCATGGATTACTGCCCGCTGGACCTGTTCACTCTGGTCCAGGGTGGCAATCTGGGCCTTGCCGAGGTGCGCTGCTACTTTGCCCAGCTGGTTCACGGGCTTTACTATCTCCACGTCCAGCGCCGGGTAGCCCACCGTGACCTCAAGCTGGACAATGTGTGCATTACATCTGACGGCGTGGTCAAGGTGATCGATTTCGGCTGCGCTACCACCTCACACCCCAAGTACGACCCCCAGCAGCAGTACACTTCGGCTATCCTAGCCACGGGTACCTGCGGCTCGGACACCTACATGGCCCCGGAGCTGTTTGCGGCCGGTCCCAACGGTGGCGTCACAGTTTACGACGCCCGAAAGGTCGACGTCTGGGCCCTCGCCATCATTTACATCGCCATGTGTACCAAGCACTTTCCCTGGGACCGCGCCACCCTCGCAGACCCCAATTTTGCCCTCTTCACCAGCCACCCGCGCCCGATCCTCCAGCGTATGCTGCCCCACCAGCCCGAAGTGGTGCCCATCTTGGCGCACATGCTGGCCCTCAATCCCAATGAACGCCCCAGCGTTCCTTCCGTCATGGCCACCCCGTGGTTCCAGAGTATCCAGGTTTGCCAACCGGGGCTCTGTGTCTACCACACCCACGAGGTCCCCGCTGACCTGTCCAGCGCTGCCTGATAATTAATTTTTGGAGCCTCCTCCATTTGATTGGTTTCACGACGAAATCGTTTAGCGGTCCCTGACCCGCAATTCTAGTCGCTCTTCATTACGGCTATACCTATACCTCCCACTCCCTTCAAGCTACGGCTGACCCTGCCTGGTCTTCCTCCCCTCCCCCAAACCTACTTCACCATTCGATAATCTCATTCCCGCACCTTTGTACATTGAATTCTTGCCCAACCTATCTTGCCCCCCTATTATAGCGACCTTCTCTTTTACGTATATTATTTATTCGCCGCTGTATCACCAATCTCTCGCTCCCGACCCCCGAAGCACTGTGATACCTGCCTCCCTTCCGTCGGCGCGCCACCACTTCCATTTAGCCCTTCTGCATCACGCTTTCTCCCTGCGGCCGTCCTTTTCCCTCTCTCCCCCCAGCCCGGCCCTTCCGGGTTCATTTCTAATGACCATTCATTTCTCCATGTTCCGTCGCCTCCCGATACCCAATGGCACAACTATCGACTTGCTCACTTCTACTCTTCCTCTTCCAAAAAGAAAAAAAAATACTCATCGGCAACCGTGACACGCCCGACCATTCCCGCGCTTGTTGGGTCCGATCGGCCGTTTGTTGCCCGCCAGTACCACTTTGATTGCTCACTCATGCGTGAGACCCTTGTACTCTTTCTGTCAATACCCCGGCACCCTTTCACCTTGCCATGTCGCGGGAGATCTGTCAATTGAGTTAAAATGGTGGCTTCCCCTGTATATAATAAATATTTATCAACTTCTGCACACTGTAGATGTCCACGTTGGCATGTTGGCCTTCCCGATTGCTTGGCAGTTAGGAAGCAGCAGTATGCGTGGTGTTATCACCATCGACAATGCATGCCAGGAAATTTACTGCAATTCATGCTGACTAACGGACTAGTGGTACCGGTTCGGCTCCAGTCAAGGTTAATACCCATGAATCAGTTGCGCATTAGGGTTTATGGTACATACAGTTGTGTTGTGAAAACAGAAGATGTATTAATAAACAATTGCACATAAGAACGTATGGTAAACGGAATAGAGAATCAGTTGCTAAGTCTTCTGAATACGTTAGGGGAATACCCGAGCGGGTGAGAAGGCACTTACCCTCTCCCCTGTGGTAGCTTGCAGTCTGTCAGACCGAGTGGGGTCGGACGTAGCGGGGCGCTCTCCGTTTCTATCACACTATTAGCCTTATTTTAAGCGACCCTAGAGATGATCACGGCGTATGACTCTCTGTGCCTTCCCACTCTCAACACTAGAACCCACTAAGTCCTTATATGGACTCCTGGCTTCACGTTATGCGCAAAGTAGCCCCCTCCTTTCCACCACCACCACCCGTCGTTGTTGGCGACTAAGGATAGGCCTCCGTTATATGGCAATTGAAATGTCCGTATACGTGCCGCATTTGTCAGTATCTCGAGTGAGGTTAAAATAGAGTGACAAAGGCATGAACGTAGGAGGATGTCAAGAGTGACTAGTACACCAGTGCGGTCTGGGATTGTGTCAACCGCCCCCCTCCTTTCCCTCACCGTCATTATTCCCGAATCATCACATCATCTCTTTCTTTTACGCAGCCTCCCCCCACCCCACCCTGCCTTTTTTCCAACGGATGGTCCGCTGTTTAATATACCTTCCCCTAATATCACACCCCAACCTCCACAGACCGTGTTCTGATCTTTTACTCGGGCCACCATAGATACTTCCCTACTACTATCCATACTTCTGTACTATTACTTTCGAGCGATCTGCACCAGTCTGGGACGGCTAGCCGAGGCTTTGTCAAATCTGTATTCTCCTTGCAGAGCCTCTCCCGGCTCGTAATTTTGGGACCATAACGTAAAGTTAGGATATATATTCATATCACAATGAGATCGTCATCAGGGGCGGAGGGAAGTCTCAATGGCTATGAAGAAGATCGGCTAGACTATGGCGATCGGTCTATCGCCTTTGCCGGGTACGGGTAAGGTAGGGGGGGAGGGGGCTACAAATAGCCATAATGGGCAGAAAATAATCCTGTGTGGAGGTAGAGGGCGATAGATCATGATTGGCAAAGCAATCGTCATGGCCGGCGGATTGACCAACCTTTGCTACTGTAGTGGAGTACAGGGTCGGCCTGGTTGATAAGAAATACGCGCAGACTACAAGGGGAGGGTGTCGTGTGCAAAATAGGAAACATGGTGAATAGCAGCGAGATCCACTGACGCCAGGGCTTCGTACCAGCACCAGTGGGTAATCATCGGGTGGTTTAGGTAGGAGGGGGGGGGTTGGGAATAGATTACGAGAAGTGCCACCTTCATGATGGCAACGCACAGGTGAGCGCTGCGAAAAATCAGGAACCCCTTCCTCCAACCAACGTATGGGCAGTAGATTGCTGCCCCCCCCATACACAAGGTAGGCCCAGTAGGTAGTTGTCACTTAGATGTGGTACGCAGGACGAGTTTTCTACCATCGAAGCGTGGCTAACTTCCATACGTGACTTGAGTCTGCGCGATGGGGCATGATACGATATTTGCGGATAGCGAACCGTCCGAGGGTGATAGGCGAGGGGGTCTGCGATAACGGTGCTGAATGGGACCAGGTTGGGAACCGGTGTAACCAGAGGGGTCAATTGCGCGCGTTTAACCCATTCCCCTCTCTCCTGTGTAATATAGCCTGATGATTAGTACAGGCGGCCGTACTCGCCTCTTCCTTAGATGTAATGTGTCATAGGGGGGTCCTTTCTCGCTACTTCCCAGGATATCTCCTCTTTCATGATATCATCCTAGTTGTCCACTATAAGCCACCAAAGTCTGCCAAGAATGCCAGCTCTTTCTAGCCTTCCTTACCCCTCCCCCAGGGACCGATTGAGTAGGTAAGCAAATCGCTACCACGCGGATGGAACCCTCCCTCTCCTACCTCCCTTCTATTCGATACCCCCGCCCCTCAGGTACGATATCGAAGTTACTAGCTGTGGTCGCGCTAAGTTGAGAACATGTGTCATTTCGACTATAGTAAATATGGGCCATATTAGGATAAAGTACCCTCATTTGAATAAACAATGGCACCATTATCAGCGGCGAGTTGTGCACTGGGGACCCTGAATGAGACACTGCGAAAGAGCAGGTACCAAACTATGGTACAGTTGGACATTGTCAGCGGAGGGGTCACCACTCAGTAATAAGAGAGATTGAACTCCTGGTCGTTGGATAAAAAAGAAGGGAAAGAATGGATAAATTGTAGCGATGAATAAGATACGGATCCAAACGCTGCGACGCCATCAAGTCGACGAAGGGCCGTTATTATTTTTGGTTGCCAGTTGAGTGTAGGGTGATAACGAAGGGCCATGGTTTCAATCCATCGTCTGTTTCCCTAGTCAAACGAATTATGAGTATGGCTGCTACTACTCTAAAGTCACCGATCCCAATCGGCCGAGGCGAAGTAGTCGATAGCCACGAGATCGAAGAGCCTAGCGCTATAGAAAGAAAAAATCAATCGCATCCTGAATAACATCGCCTATGAGGTTGGCTAGACCGGTACAATGTAGAGATAGATGAGCCTGACGATTTGACGGGCAAGTCTGTACCACCAAGGTGAGTTGAGGGGAGGTGGAGGAGGAGGAGGGGTAGACAATACAAAGGCGCGGCCGTCCCTAAGCTGTCAAGATGGTACACATTCCTCCTTCCGCCTTCGCTTTAAAAAATAATATATGTCTGGAAATATTACACGGCGACCCAGACGATTCGTCACAATGATGATTCTGGGCGCGCGCGAAGCGTAGTACATAGCACATCGATCCAACCAGAAATTAGATGGCCTGTCAAATCAACGTCACTGCTTGATGGCCTGTCTAAAAGAGAACCGGCCTCACACTAGCTTCTGCCCTGTACAACTCTATATTGACAGCTGGGTAGGACACCGTTTACTGGTTTAGCTATTCCTACTCGATTACCGCCAGTTGATTCCAGGATTTAGTGCTTGTTTATTAACTGTATAGAGTGGGAGAGTTGGTGTCACGAATCTAGCTGTAGGGGAAAGTCGGGGTGTGGTAGTGGTGGTGAAATGTCCATTAGCCTAAATTCAGATCGGTTACACCTATTCTCGTACACAGTTATAGTGCTAACGTATTGTATATAGCAGTAGCGACCCAGGTTAGTCAAATTATTGGTACGGGATGATTAATGATACCGAATATTAGTTTTTTATAGGCTTTCGCTTACTAAGCTCCGACGGCGTCTCACCCGAGTCGAGCATAGGTAGAGCCTGAGCGCGTTCGGTTACCTGCTGATACGGCACCTAGGTTCACATAATAGACAATACTGGCTAATGCCCGGTCCGCGGGTTGCGACTCGGACTATGTGACTTTATGTGGGCTATGTGGACTTTCAGTAGCTCAACTGATACGGTTTTAATGTACATAGGACTAAGGACAAATAATAAGTGATAGTTTTATAGCTCCTCCGCAAAAGAGAGCTGGTGGAGGTTAGTAGCTTTTCCGGATTTCTTGGCCCGTTTCGATTTTGCTTGACTCTTATCTTTCGTTGGTTTGTCGCCAGCGTTCGCTTCGGAGGAGGCGCTGACCTTCGGGGGGCGCTCTGATGTAGGCTTTCGGGACTTCTTCGGCCGGAAAACGACCTGGGACGGCCCGCCATCATCGCTGTGGCCAGCTGCCGTGAGCGGGGTGAGGTATATTAATGGTATAGATATATATATATAACAGGGGTCTCAACAAAAATTAGTTAGATGCACATTCCCAGTCGCACAAAGACGATGGCGGAGGACAGTTTCCTTAAGATGCAGTAGCACGGCTAAAATCGGCCACACGTTGTAGTTAATAAGATCGAGTTTGTTAACAAACTTACCTACTGGCTCCTCAGTTTCAGCCCCAATGTCGGACTTCTTCCGCTTAGCTGCGCGAGTACGTTTCCGTGCCTCAAGGTAAGCGGCCACCTCCGCGGGAGGCAAATCGCTCAGGTCCACGTCGATTTGCGGTAGGTCGTCGTCATCCACCCCGCCGTCATCATCCTCATCGGTCCCGTCGCCTAGGGAAGCGTCGCGGTTGGCCGGATCGCTGAGTGACTTGCTCGCACCAGGTAGAGTGACAGGTACAGGCTCGGCATCTGAGTCGTCGTCGCCGTCAGCACCGCATGAGGCATTGCGATGGGGTTGGGCAACACCAACCTCACTGTACATGGTCTTAAGAAAGGAGGGCATCTCATGCTTGAACTGTAATCCGGACTTAAACTGGTACGGCGTGAGCTTTTTGGGTGGCATGGTGAAAGTAAGTCGCTGGAACACGGGAAATAACAAGGCCGTAATGAACTAAAAAGTTCGACGGCTAAATCATAGTACCAGCTGGACCAAAATATAACAGTGAAATCAATGGCATCAGGACTGGTGAGAGCTGGCCTACAAAATCAATCAGATATATTATTTAAAGTTATTTAGCTTATATTGGAAAACCATTTTCAAGTGAAGCGCAGATGGTTTAGTGGTATAATTATCGCCTGCCACGCGATAGACCGGGGTTCGATTCCCCGTCTGCGCACATTTTTAATTCCTTTGCAAAACTTTTCGGCTTGGCTGGATTCTAATTGTCCTGACTTCTCCTGGTTTCTGCCTAGTAAAAGATAACCATGCTAATGCATCAGCGTGGTGTATATGTGCCTCCATTATGTAAAATTTTCTTAGACCAGCCCATTATGTATTTATGAGTCAGGCAGCTCTCTCTTGGCCCCCAACCTTATCCCAAACAACGTCGCAAATGTGGTAGCTGAAATCCAGGCGTCGACAGCCACCAATCGCCAGTCACACTCCTGGTTGCTATCGAGAACAAGGGTGTCAGGCCGTAGTTTATCTCAGCCTTTACCATCTTCAACCCGGCCCTGTACCCTTTGCTACCTTAACAAAAATAACCATTACAAAAATACCCCACTAATCATTGAATATTTTTATTATTCATTACACAGACCTCGACTAGAGTCACCTTGCCGATGACTAATCCCAATACCTTCCACGCGATTAGACCGGCTATAAGAACAAGCGATGGCGCATCTTCATGAAAGACCTCGCTATTTTACGCCACTTTATTTAACATCGTCGTGCTTTTACGCAGTGAAACTTAAGGATAGTTAGCAACGTCGGTGCATTTTATTAGTATGAATGAACGCCAGCTATTTTTAATAAGACATTAGCCGGCACTCCTTGGGTTCCAACCGAGCAGGAACTTGGTGTTGGGGCGAGGTTTACGATTTAGCGGAGTCGCTGTCGTAAGTAGCTCGTGACAATACCTCGAGTGGTGGTGGCTACCGATAAAGTAGCATACCGCGATTATACTACTCGCGGGTGAACCTATTCCCAGTTAAGGTTCCTGGTTAAGTGGTGTGCTGAGGCTCAACACCATACCGATTACCCCAGGTTCCTACCTACCACCGCACGGTCTGCGCTTAAAATAGATAAGTAAACCGTCACCATTTCCATGATCCGCAACGGTGTCGCGTCCGGGTAAGCTCAGCATGATACTTCCCACCCCATCTTGTCTGTGCAATGTCCCAATGGCAGACAATGGATGTTCCCGAATAGTCAAGTTTGCTCATGTGAGAGTAAAGGGAGTGAGTGACAATACAGACCAGTCTACAGGCCTGAGCAGCTGACATGTACGCTAGTTTACAGTCGCATGATGTGTCATCCAGAACACCTCCCCCCCCCCAAAAAAAAAAAAAAAGGACTGAAATTCAACCTTCTTCAGTTAGCCATGACTATAGACTAAAAGACAAACACTGCCATCCTCCCTCTTCACGCGGAGCACCCGAACTAAACTGGTTGGAGTTAAATCGGGGTGAGGGAGGAAGGGGAGCGGGTAACTCTGAATTCTCGTCCACGGAAAAAAATAATAAAGGCACTGTCACTCTCCCTTACTTCTGGGGTGTAAAGTGGGGTGCTTTTAGTCCCCTCACTTGCAGCGACTCCACGCTTCCATACCTTGGCCTGTGTACTAGAATATGGTCCCGTAGAACCTAGGAGATCACCACCCCGTCGTGTCCGAACGGGTCCTGACTGGCTGACTGCTAGCATTATTCCCCTCCACCCTCTATATCCTAAGGATAGGTCGATCGGGTTCCCCCCACGTCACCTGCTGCCAAGTCGCTCTCCTCCTCTTCCCACATTACCTACTCTCTTCGTCGCCGACCTTCTCGTTCCCTTAATATTGGGCTCAGGTACCCATCGGCACGCCGGAAGCCCATTGGTCTCGTGCACCACCTCACAGTGCTTTCGATGGGCACCTTAGCTGCATCTTGGGGCTTGGTTCGGTATAGTAATCTTCTTCAGTGGAGGTATCTGCTGGTTTTTTTTTATATTGTTTATCTTCTTTTTTTTTGTTCGCAAGGTGGACGGCCGTCTTTTCGCTAGAGACCCATTGCCTCTGACCTTATCAGTGAAGACCACATGATGTACAGCGTTTCGGATTCTATGTCATGGTCACAATTTAACTCGTCTTTGAGAGATACAGAGTGTCTACGAACCTCCCTGGTTGCGTTTCATCTTCCCAGATTAAGCAACTGGTGTCGCTGCCAATTGCTTGACCATTCCATTGCTTTGCTCTCCCTGGTAAAAAGATCCAATGGCGCATGTGAGGTTAGCTGTTGTTTGAAGTTGATTGGGATTGGCGTTTTTTAGATTAAAAACGAACTGTCGATGTATCTAAATTTTGTTGTGTCACCAATGTACACTACATGTCTGAGCCGTATCCCGCTCGAGTCGCCGGCTAACAAGAGTGAGAGGGATAAAGCTTAGTCGCTAAGGTACAGAGTTAATCCGTCAGCCGAATCTGGTAGTAAGAAACAGCTGGATTCTGGAGCCCGCCAGACCAGATGCTAGTACGCGGCACACTATCGTACGAATACAACCGAAGCCAGGTATGCGTTCTAGGGAGCTTAAGATTACTTTCCGGAGCGTGATCTGGCCTCCTCCCCGGTTACGCGCCTGATCTGCATACTATCGTATGTCCGTTCGATATCTGGGTTGCCGAGCTTACGACTATTTTGTAAGGACAACCCTCGGAACTCCCTAGTGGAGCTTGCTCTCGGCTGTCACTCGTCGTTTTTCGTTTTTGTTTAGTCAGTCGTCCTTCCTCTTTCATCTGATCCTCCGCCCTCTTTATTTTTTCTCCCACATGGCCCACGATCAACGCTCATCTAATTGTCTCTCTCTCTCTCTCTCTCTCTCTCCACAGTCGCGGAGCCTCCGGGACTACCCGACGCAGCTCCCACATCAAAAGTAATGCGGTACACAGTTATTGATCGGGCAGTGGAGGTGGGTAATTTCAGAACAAGTAGGAAAATAAATAAAATAATGTATTCGGAGTGTGAGGGATACCAGTGTGTTGTCACACCAATGTAAGATTACTTTTTTAGTGTACAATGTGGGGTACCTGAAGGGCCTGGAGAGGGTTGTCAGATCGAGAGGGTCAATGAACATGGTAAAGTGGGGTCATTACAAGCTTCAGTCAAGCCGTTTAAGTGACCGTTAAAAATACCGCAGTGGCCGAATTATGCTATGGCTAGGGTGCTACGCTTCCATATCCTTGCTAGATGCCCACCGCTTTTGGCAGACGAGTATTATCTAACATTCACTTCCAAAGGTGGTATAATGTCTTGACACTGTCTCACCGGTAACATGATTTGTAGTTCGTAGACCACATGTGTCAATAAAGCACCCATCGCCCTGAACAACCCAACTGTCAGCTTCATAATCCACTGCTTTGTAATCAGACATTGCCAGAAAAATTATAATAAAGGAGGGGAGGTGGCATGGCATGCCACGTCCTACTTCTGGTTGGTCCGGCGATACCGCCCACCCGGCTACGGCAATTTGATCCCTGGACTCACCGGCCGACCGATTGGACAGCCCTCTGACCCGTCAGGACAATGCCTTTGAAAGAAAAGACTACCCGACACCCCTGTACAATTACTCTTATTGCGTAATGGATAAATAGTAACGAGGGAGGGGGCGGGGAGAAGAGGGGTGTCGGGAGTCTGGATGAGGGTGGCTGGCGGAGGGAATGTGTGAAACAATGGGTATTTTACACCAACGGGTTAAACGGGCCATTCAGATCTGTCCAAAGTCTCCGAGCGAGCGGGGTAAGGGAGAGGGGTGCCCCTCCCCCCAAGTCTTCCACCCCCCCCCACTCCCTAGGCTCCTTCCAATAACAACCTCGCGCGCTCTCCCAATCCCCCGGTCGAATCGTTATAGATTTACCTCATAATAAACGGGGCGGTTGGCAGTGGAGACACCCACCACCTGCCAAGCCATTAACCTTTTCGTCGCCAGGTCTAACGCACCAATCTCGGGTAACCAACCACTCTCCCCAGTTTCCTCACCTGTATGTAACTGCCTTGACGTAGTGGCCGGACATGGATGGGAGCGGCCAATCATTAGTCGTCTAGGTAAACGTGCCATTCTTCGGAATTTGGCTGGAAGGGAGGGGAGGAGAGGGATAGGTGAGGCCACTAGAGACGAACTGCGGAAGAAGAATCACCTTATGCTACGCAGCTGGAAAGTGGTGGTGAGGAAGAACACGCGGACCATCCAGAGCGGGCCAAGTGGCTCCACACACACTCAAAAACACACACACACACACACACACACATCGCCTTGGAAGAGTTGAGTGAGAGACAGTGAAGTGTAGCTTTAGTCAGCCCCTACGGGTCGGATGAGGATGTGTTTGGCCATTGGCTGGCGAGAGTGTACGCGGGGTGCAAAAGAAGGATCCGAAACCCTACCGTGCACACTAGCATCCTCCATTATCTTGGAGGGTGCGATGGTGGTGGTGAGCGGGAGAGCCTTGGCCAGCGTCCAGTAGCTTTGAGGAGTGTGTAAGTGTGGGCCAGGGGGGCTGAGGCACGTTTCTAACGATCCCTTCACACGCCGTCGGACGATGATGACTAAACGCCAGTTGACTCCGCCCATCTCTCTCTCTCTCTCTCTCTCTCTCTCTCTCTCGGTCACCCACCACTATCTTCTTCGTCCTCTCAGTGACTCGGTGGCATTCGATCACATCACATGATCCCTGAGGCTTTATCTATATTTTTTTCTATGCCTTGATTTCCCGCCTGCCATGACTACTACTCCACCCTCACCTGACCCCACAGCCCTCGCTATCTATTCCGCTCTGCCCCCCCCTCCCAATCATGATGTTTATTTACAGAGCGCTAGAGGGTGGTGGAGGGTGGTTACTACTAACTAATTGCTCACCCGTCATACCCAGGCAGGCTTCACTCACTCAAGCTTAACGAAGAGGATTCGACACCTGTGAGGATAATCATATACTCCGGCCTTGGCTCGGGTAATTTGCCGAGATGACATGGTGTGCCCCGCTAATCCCCTCCACAAAAAATAACAACGGAGGCATACGCGCTGAGCGATGCCAAGACCAGGAATAACGGCGGGTTGAGGCCAAGGGACTCAGGTAAGCGGCTCTACTTTATTATACATCTACTAACCCTTGCCTAGGATTTTTCTTTTATCATCATTTCATAAATCATTATACGGCAGACGTCGATCCTTTATTGACGCCGCAGCAACCATCCCCCAGGCTAGGGAATAAAAAGAAATAAACAAAGTCAGTATGTGCGCTGCGTGTCACAGCAGGGCCGGGGGTATGGAGCCTAATCAGACATCAAGACTAAAATGTATGTGATTGAATAATTCCAGGCGCTCACTGTGAACTCCGTGTGGGCGGATGTGGATGCCAGTGTCCAGAGTGGCGTAGTCACAAGTATCACGTCACACGACCGAGGGCCCATTCCTTGCCATACACTCCGATAAGCTTCAAGAGCCCACCACCTGCCCTCGCCGCAGCAGCGGGGTGGTAGCACACACACGACGAGGGAGATAATATGGTCGAGATGCGGGTCATCGAGTGGTCGCCAAGATCTCTAGCCGGTGGCTCCATTTAGGCTATGACTGTAGTAGCATACGCCGCCAAGAGTCTCCAGGGTCCCCTTTTACTTGCCACGTGGAAGAAGGGGGATGGTGAGAATCTAGGTGAGCATCAACATCATATCGGTGGGATTACGTGCCTCCTAGCTGACGAAGAGAGATCCCCCCTCCCGATAGTTATCACGATACCGAACGTGATCGTCCATGACAAATCTAGCCAGCAACCGCGGGAAGGGAGGAAGAGTACGTGTGTGGGTGTGTGTGGCATCCGGGGCACCCCTCCTCGCCCGTTGGCACTTCGAAAGGGTCGCGATTACCATTACACCGAGCGGGCATGCCACGGGATGAGCCTGATATTCTGCTCAGCCTTATCCCTCCTTCGGGCTTACTCTAATTTTGCCTCTGACGATCCAGATGCCCGGTCCGAGACCGTGCGTCAAGGAAAATCCGGGCATACGATAGAAGCCAGTTCCCATTAAAGAGAAGCGCGGTCATCGCGTCGTCAAACGGGGAAGGTGAGGGATACACTCAGCCATCTCACCTAGGGCAGTACAAACGGACTGCGCTGCACCATCTAGGCGATGGTACTGAAATATACTGGGTAGGAGTATTTGTATTTTTTAGTTATGTTGGTTAGTAGGCCGTTGTTGGTGCGATGCGCGCTAGGGCAGGCAAGGTCGTCAAAAAAAAGGTGCATATTGACAGTCCGGGACCACAAGGCACAGAAGAGGATAAGACAAAGATGCAGAAAAGAGGATGGATAAATTATTACAAAAGGGCCATATATTACAATGAATGGTAGGAGTAGTTAAGGGGGATACGATGGAGGGGAAGTGGGAGAGTTGTGGAGAGATCAAATTAACAAGTCGAAGTAGGCAGGAACCCAGAGGACAAGATCAGATTAAAAAAATCCGCAGTGAGTATCAGAGGATACTACGGGTGGCTTATAGGGTGGTGGGGAAGGGGAGGGGGGGGGGAATGCAGAAAAGTGGGGGCAGCTGCTTAGGGTAGAAATACACAGGGAGAAGAGCGGGGGAGGGGATAGACGGAAGGAGGAGGTGGAAGAGGGGATATTTATGACCGCTGGGGGAGGTGGTGGTAATGGACAGGCTCGACGGGGCTAGCGGCGGTCGAAGTGGTCGAGTCGGTGTCGGAGATATAGTCGTAGTCGACAAGGGTGTGGGAAGGGCTTGGGGGCAGCAGCACGGCGGTGGCGGGGCGGCCGGCGCCCAGGGAAGAGGAAGACTTGAAATAATCAGAGCAGACGAGAACGGACTGAACCCACGGGTCGGCGAGGAGCTCGTCGGTGGTCGGGCGCTCTTGGGGGTTCAGGGACAGCATACGCTTGATGGTGGCGGCGGCCTGGGGCTTGGCAGCCATCCAGTGGTCAATGATGGCGTCCTTGTAGCACAGGTACATGCGGAAGTTGGGGTCGGACGAGCGGGCCACCTCCCACGGGAAGTGGTTGGACATCATGGAAAGCAGAATGACGGCCAGGGCCCACACATCGGCCTTGCGCGGGTCGTACTCGTCCGAGTGGAACACCTCGGGGGCAATGTACGGGTCGGACCCACACACGCCACTGGCCACGGGAGCGTACACGTCAAAGGCGGTGGTGCAGCCAAAGTCGATGATCTTGACCTGTCCGCGGTCGGCCAGGCACACGTTATCCAGCTTGAGGTCCCGGTGGGCTACCCCGCGTGCGTGCATGTAGTGCACGCCGCGCAGCAGTTGCACAAAGTAGCAATCCACGTCGGCCGGGGTCAGGAGGCCCGACTCCACCATATCGAACATGTCGACCGGGCAGTACTCCATCACCGAGTAGAAGGTCCCGTCGGCCTCGCGCACGTAGTCGTAGGTGGCAATCACATTCGGGTGACGGAGGGCCTGGCCCACAGCCGCCTCGTCGGCCAGCCGCTGGAGGAGATGGGCCTGGGTGGGGGCCGGAGCGCCCGACGGCGTGACGGCCGAGGCCAGTGTCGTGGCCGGGGTGAAGAGCTTGATGGCGTACAGCTGCTGGGTGTAGGGATCCTGGTGCAGATACACGTTACCACCGGTGCCCGAGCCTAGGTGCTTGAGGGGCTCTCCGTAGTTGGCGTGGATGTAGCCCGTAGGCACGTGGCGGATGGGGTGGTGGTAGGCCGGGACGGACGGTACCTCAACAGACCGCGGGGCTTCAGTCGATGGGGAGGAACTCTTGTTTGCCCGCTTGAATAGGTTCTTGAGGGGGTTGCGGCTCGTCGGGGAGGAGGTAGTGGTCTCCGTGGCCGGAGCGGTAGCGGGAGAAACCAGGGTGGCGGTGGCATACACGGCAGTGCTCTCGGTCGGACCAGCCGCGAAAGCGTTGGAAAAATTACTTGTCAGCATGGCGACCGACATGTTGTTTGTGGGTGTGGGTGTATGGAGTAAAGAGGGATTAAAAGACAGGGGAGAGACAGGAGGAAGGGGCAAGGTTGCTTATGTAAACGAAAGGCGAGTAGGAAACGCAGGGTTAATCAAGCAGAGGTGGCGGAGAGTGGGGGTTGATCAGGGAGTCGATTAAATAAGAGTCAAACGATGAGAGGACCGGGTGGAAGGAGAAGGTGTTAAATATTAATGGCGGGCAAGCCAGTGGCAGAACATTTAGCTCAGGTACAGGAAACGCTGGTGAGAAAGGCAGATATTGAATAATAGGCACTAGCTAGGAGGGAAGAGACAGAGGCTGTAAGGGTAGGTGGAGACAAAAAAACAAGCGATGGTGCGGACGGGAGTGTAACGGTTGTACAGTGGGTGGATGTTGGACAAGTCTGGTAGGGCGGGCGGATCCTCCGGTATTTATACTTGAGAGAGCGGGAGAGTAAGCGGAGGTGTCCAACTGCGGCATCGTAGGGCAACCGGTATCCCCCCCCCCCATCGCCACCAATCCACCCTTCTGTTCTCGGCGTCCTACCCGACAGTGTGGGCACAGGCACACTCACTCATTCCTACCCCTTCCCCCGATGGTGGGACGATGGCCAGGATGAGTTAAGGAAAGGGGAGGGCAGGGTAGGTAGCTAAACCCGCCCCTCGAAAAGGAAAAGGAAGGGAAAAATTGGCATCAGGCCAGGGTCATGGTCATCGGACGGAGACGTAGGATAAAAAAAAAGTGGGGAGAAAGGGAATTACGAACCCGGCGCCGATGCGCACACGCACACCTACACATGCATATACGTAACCCCACCATCCCCCGCCCTCTTGGCCCCTGAGTGCTTCTTACACTCGGTAGCCGATTACAATCGAGACTTCCTCCCCTTGACTGTAGTCCACGGCTAATGGAGATGGCCAACCCAATAACGGGGTGGACTGCCCCACCGGCCCTCTAGGGCCACCACCACCCCTTTATCCTACCCCCATTTTTTTTTTTGGGTTGGGGGGGGGAGGTGGCCAATTGAGGGGCCGCTGCTAAGGCGCATTGTATGGACCCTGCTTTACAACTGCTAACCTTGTTTTTTTTTAGCCAGGCCAATTTGATTGGGCGCATATACTTATCGTTAGCCACCACCTGCCAAGCCCTTGGATGTCGGGCGTTGCTAACCTATTTAGCCTCCTGTGTACCGAACGTTGCACTGACTCCCGCTTCGCTTCTACACAGCGCTGTTGTACGCTCCATACTTTATTAGGACTAGATTCAGTCATTTATTGGGTTGTACAGGGAGAGAGAGAGGGCGAGCGGGGGGGGGGGCTGGCCCGCTCGGGCCGAGTGAAACGACAGGCCCCTGCTCGAACACCGAAGCTTCGGTTGTACAGGCCCGCTCGCCACCCACCGGCCGTCACAAGTACAAGGTAAGTTGTCCAGTCGCTCTCTGTCCCGCCCCCTCCCCTGGCCCCACTCCTAATGCCCTGTGAAAATGACCGGGGGGGGGCCACCTAACAAGACCTCATTCCGACTTCCCACCTTGGAGCCCTCCCCCCGTCAAGACAATGGATGGAAGGGCCAGAAGGCGGCGGGCTCTTGCCAGCAGGCGGCCTCTGCCATCATCAATTTCCTCGCCAGGTCCTGATGACCGTTTCTGCGCAGAATAGCGGACCGTGATAGGCTGTCTTTCCAGCGTTTCAAGGCCGGCAGGAGAGCGGCTACGGTTTCGCAAGTGGAAGGGTCATTAGTCACATTACGGCCTGTAGGGATGTGTGTGTGTGTGTGTGAAGTGACATGTGGGCTCCCACCCGGTAGAGACCAGATGACACTGTTGCAAGATACATAGCGGTCGTTGCATATCTTTTCTTTCGGAAAGACATGTAGAAGTATATATATATATATTTAACCGTCGGGCCCGGATGAAAGTAATGGCAGAGTGTGGATAG